>JBBPDE010236240.1:0-10462 GCA_037974605.1 Nannopetersius ansorgii | reverse complement strand
TGGATTTTTTTTACTAATATTTGTTCTATATTATTATTATTATTATTATTATTATTATTATTATTATTATTATTATTTTACTAATAACATAAATAGTAATTTCAATTTATTGGCTGCTGCCCTCCTGTTCTTCAGTTTTTGTTTCATTCTTTTAAAAGACCTATGCCACCCAAATGCCCTGCACCTTTGGGGGGGCTGCGATTTAATTTTAAATTCAGCTTAATACATTACCCTTAACGAAAATGTATACAGGCATAGATTGCGAGTCCACCCCTGTATACATTTTTATTTAGGGTAATGTATTAAGCTGAATTAAAATGAAATTAAAGTGTTTCAATATTTTTTTTAAATAATTGTTGGCAAAAACAATTTGTTAAAATGGCAGATATCCTTCACAATATATTATTTAATGGCAATATATAATTCTTAATGTACTTTAGTGCTAAATTATTAAGTTTACTAAAAATACATTCAATTATTACTGTATTTATCCTGCTTATACAAAAGAAAATGACAGTGCATACCTAAGAATATATTCGTACATAAATTACAGTGCAGTCTGTACAGCAGTAATATTTGTATTTACATTATAGCACTGCAGGAGTTACAGTACAGATATGGTTTATATTTACATATTCGTTAAGAGTTTAAAAATAAATTAAAGTATTTTAGGAGCATATTTGGGGGCATATTTAAACACAACAATGTGTTTTTTCACTGTAGATGGGTACTCTTGGAACATAAACCCATGAAAAGCGGGGGATTACTGTACAGTTATATTCATTAGGCATTCAGCTTCATGACAGGAACAAATATGTGTGGTGGCTTAGGGTGTCAGACCCCTCATGCTACCTGTTATTTTTGGCCTATTTGCTTGTGTTTTCTTTTTAGCCACCCAGCCTGCCAGTACCCTCTGGCCAAGTTCAGGATACATAGATATATGGCATCGGTGCAGCCATGATCCTCCTCATCCCAGACATACACATTTCTTTAGTAATTTTCACAGATGCTGTTTCTCTTCCAGTGTCAACCCTTCCCCCTTTTCCACCAGCATGTGGAGCTGCTCGGTAAGCGCCCCTTCCACAAGCCTCGCCTCCAACTCTTTACGAGACTGAATAATTTCTCACCTTATCCTCTCCACCCAGGCTAGTGGATGTCGAGGTACAAGCTCCACTGGGTACAGTTAAACAGGTGTAGTGGCACTTTCTGTCCGTAAACTTGTGCACACACCCTTCTTGTTGGTCTGCTTGAAAGTCCTCCAGCAGCACCTGGTTCCTATCCCACAGCTGGCTCCAGGTCACATCTGCCCAAACCACCACTTGATATCATAAGACTCAGAGTGAACCCTAGGGGTCGACTCAAGGCAGCTAGCAGACAGTTTGGTTTGTCTGTCTCCTGGCCCCAGCACTGGTTTGTCAGCAGTGACCACCTGAACTGTGCTGCTAGCTAGCTAACAGACTATAAGCTATGCTGCAGGAGATGAGAGCAGCACCCTCCCGTGAGGGGTGGATACCATCCCAGGCAAAGAGACCAGGCTTGCCCTTGAACGTGGACCAATTGTCAATTAATCCCATATTGTTTTCTGAACACCACTTGGACATACAGCAATTCAGCACCCTCTTTAACACTAGCCTTAGTGACCTCTGACTGCCGCAGACAAATATCATTAACCCCTACATGAAACACTATCCTCTCATACCTATAACTAGCTAACAGCTTCAGGTTCCATGCAATGTCCCGTGCTCTGGCACCCAGTATACCCAAAACAGTAGCATGTTGTCACGAAGGAGCTCCCAATTTGTCTAGCCGATAGGCAGAGATGTGGGTGTCCACATCTCTGGGGGGGAAGTCTGAGGCTTCCTCCGATGTTCCACCGCTGACTCATGCCAGCTTCAAGAACAGCAGCTTCAAGAACAGACTGTTTATTTGCTGTCGAAACCCAGTCTGTTCACAGATGTTATTGTAATGTGATATTCAATACTGTTCTCTTCATCTGTCTGTGGTTTCAATGTTGAGGCTGATTAGCTTACACAACAGCCTTATAATATTACAACAATACATTACAGCATTATAATTTAGATATAAATAAAATGATTATTTTCAGCTCACATATATAACACCATGTACTTTTGCCACAGAACACACAAAACAATGGGCAAGTTCAATGTATTTATTTATCATGAGTAATGTACATCACCACCAGATCTTTTCAACCTGCTATTAACACAATGGACATGATATGCATCATGTGTCATCGCTTGGATTGGCACCTTCTTATCTGACTGATCTCTTAATCCTTCACATTCCAACTAGAATGTTGAGATCGTCTAACCATCTCTTGCTTCATGTTCCCAGGTCTAGATTAAAAACTAAAGGAGGTGGGGCATTTTCGGTTGTAGGCCCGAAGCTCTGGAACAGCCTTGCAATGCATGTTAAATCAGCAACAGACTATGATTATTTTAAGACATTGCTCAAAACGTATCTTTTTACCCTGGCTTTTAACTGAGTAATTGATTGTACTCTGTCTATATGTGCTGTATTCTGTCTAAATGTTTATATATGTACTGAATGTTAAGCACTTTGGTCAACTTAGAAATAAAATTTACTTACTGACCTACTTGTTGTCCACACAATTGTTTACTGAAATCTCTATTAATACCTATACTGTAACAATATATTCATTCCAGTAACACACTACAGGATATATACAAAAATACATAAGCTATACAAATGTATGTTTCCTAAACAATTTGCTATTTTTAAAATTGCATAAATTGTCTAACAATTGGCAGGTCAGTTAAGAGGGATGTGTTTTTCTTTGACTGCTCTCTTTCCATAAGAAGTGCTTTTCCAAATAGGCATAGAACATTTGGTCCCTTAAACCATAAATAATAGGACTTACCAACCTGGGCAAAATGTGGACAAAGAGATAACTTGAGAATTTTAGTTCACTTACAAACATGGGAAAGAGAGAAGTGAAAAAGTTGTTGAGTGGTGGAGTAAGATATGTGAACATGCACAGCAGAAGCTGCAGCCCGTGCAGGAGGATGGTACTGCGAGCCTTCCGGGCATCTGCACCAATGGCTTTGGCAGCAAACAGGACCCTGAGATAGGTGTAGACTAATGTGAGCCAAAGGAAGGTCAGACGGATATAATTTAAGATTTTTCTCTTCTCAATAAGATATGGGTGGCGGAACACATACTCTTGATCACAGTACACCTTGGAATAGAAGAAAGATAAAGGCTCAATGGCAAGGATGACAAACAGGTCAAGAAGAATGGGAATGGCACCAAAGATCCAAATCACTCCAATTAGGACATATGTTCTGAAGACAGTACAAATCTGAGCATGGCGTAATGGCTTGCAGATAGCAATGTAGCGCTCCACGGCCATACAGGCCAGATTTAGAGGAGTGTTGAGGGTGGTGAACCCTGCAATCACTATTAGGAAACAACAGAAAGAGACATTAACTGTAAAAAAGATGCTGGCACAGATGTAAATCATTACTGCAGTTGTTAGCTGGATGATGTCATTCACCACCATGTGGATGTAGAGGATATATCGAGGATTCTCTTTGAAGATCTCATGCTTGAAGAAGGTGTGAACAAGCGTCCCGTTAATGTAGTTTATGGATAAATACAGTCCCATTACTATGACATTCCTGGCCACAGCTGAGTTGTACGAGTAGCTCACTTGGACTTGAGTAATATTGCTGTACACTGAGAAGTTCATCTCTTGCTCAATTTTAAACAATAGACAGCTTCTTTTTGGATAAGGCTTTGAAATCATCAGAGCATGACAACATTTACCATTTGCTATAGACTGCAGCACATTCCATCAAATACACCACAGACATTTCATCCTTAATCCTGAAACATGTAACATGTCATTGTGTTTGATTTGAAAGCAAATTAATTATATACCTTCTTATAGCATTTTATAGGAGCTGCAATAACAATTCATTTAATAACAGTTCACAACAGTTCATTGTCAGAATAATGTAGAAGAATTTCAAAAAGAACTAAACACAAGGTCCTTTACAGCTTAATTCGTCTGCCGTTCTAAGTCTCCAGTGGTACTGTAAGTGCTACAAGTGCTTATATAGAGGATGAGGGCAAGAAGGTCAGACCATTACTAGATCCCACGGCAATATATATTTTTATCCATCTGTAGCCATTGTCAGACTGAGATCAGGAATAAAAAAATTAAACATGTAAACGTCTACAAGTAAATTTGGACAGTCCATACAATTAAGTAACTTCAAGGGGAAAAAAAAGCTTTACTGACACATTATGTATGTTTGGTCATCAGCTATACTAATGTAATTTGGAATGAAGATGGATTAAACACTGGTTAAAGATTAAAGACTGGTAGGACAGTGAGAGTAGTAGACTGATATTCTTCACTCGGAGGCCTACATTATGATCAGCCCATGCAATAAGTAACATTTCATTAGTGTTCAAGGAAACCTTGCATCTCATAACATTACTATTAGGCCTCGTTCACACGGACGTCTAAACCAGGCGTTTTTCTGGCGTTCGTGACGCCAGGTGAGCGCCGCCCATTTTTCTGCTCATTGAAGTGAATCAAAGCGTCCACACGGGCGTTCAGCACCGGCGTTCGGCCGGCTGCGCGTTCAGAAGGCGCCAAATAAACACTGCATGCAATGTTTTCTTGGCGTCAAAATCCTGACGAGCACAAGGAAAACGTCGCTATGACGTTAACATGGCGTTCGGTTGACATTCTGGAGGACCGAATATGTCCCATGATTCTGTACGGCAACTGCGGAAAAACACGTTTTGTTCCTCTCCTGCCTATGGCGCCGTATCAGTAGGATTTTTAAAACAAGAATGTAAACGGTTTTAAGAAAAAATAGGGATCCATGTTTTCAATGCAGAACTATAAACCAAAAGGACACACGTGTAAACACACTGGAGAGAGTAATTACTGCCCCCACAGGTAAATACATGAAACTACAGATCGGGCATCAGGTTGGTGTTAAACGGCGTCAGACTAAAGCCAGTCGAACGCCTTGCTGACGTCGATCAAGCGTCGCTACCCAACACCACAAAAACGCCTATGTCGTTCAGAGCGTGTTCATTTCAAACGTCCGTGTGGACGAGGCCTTAGAGTCATCAATTCTTCAATTTGGGATAAATATCAAATATCAAAGCAGCATGGATGCCTAATTGTGCCAGTGCCACTGTGGTTTTCTAGTAATGTGTTAGTGATGTGCTATTCTTGGTCATTCTAGATTAAACACTAACATCTGAATCTTGTAAAATACATTTCATAACTTATCTTAATTGAGTAACATATACATGAAATGTGCATTTCATCATCATTTAACTCAATTGTTTCTAATCAAATCTTGATAATAGCAGTACTGTCTCAGGTCTTCTCAGACATGGTAACTGTATAGAAGGGAAAATGCTAGGGTTGCAATTGCTTACAGGCATTTTACTGACCCAGTTCTGGGACTACAATAAGGTCTATGACCCTGTTAAGTAGAATTTTTCGTTACTTTTTGTTTTAACAATCATAATGTACTGACTTCTGATCTGAAACATGTTTGTTGACACATGCTGCAATGAGTCATTCTGGGAAATGTTATCAGAAAAAGTATTTTTTGTTCTTCTTTATTTTGAAATAATAAGAGCTGTCAAAAAAAGGGAACAAACAAGAGGGAACGTGTCACGAATGGGCTGTGCCCGTTCAGAAAGGAGGCGCCGGGGCAGACTTCCATACTGAACTTTAAACAGAAAACACAAACTGGCTTGAGGATTCAAAACAGAAAGCAAGATAACTGAATAGACACAACTGAGATATACCGTGTTGGAGAACCGACAAAGGAAGGAACCCAAAGACAGCCTATTTATACTTGGCAGTGAAACATAAAACACATGGAAATAATTATAGACTCATCCTTGACCAGCTGTGAGTCCTTGATGTTTTCCCTGACCAGGCATGAGACCACACGCCCCGTCAAAATAAGAGACCCCCATCTCTACAGTCCAATGGTGGCTTCCAGCGGCCGTTGACTTGGGATGTTACAGAATGTCTATACACATATTTGCGCACATATAATTTAAGTTTATATAGTATGTCATATGTTTATATTAATGAAGAACAAGTCTACTGGTTGCATGCAGTATTCTATTATATACAGTGCTCTAAATCATCCAATTTAACAGGAAATACTGTCACAGACAAATGTACTCTGTCAGACTTTTATTTTGAAATAAAGAAGATAAAGCAGTGCAAAACTGACAAAAATTTTGAATCTGACAAATACTGGACAACAGAATGTAAAAAGTGTGCCCAGACTGAGGAGACCAGAGAAAAAAGAAATGTTTAAACTAAAGTTTAATCTATGTTTGGGTTCTTGTTAGCATGTGAAGCTTCACTTCACTGTAGTGTGCTAATGGCCAGTATTCAAGCCATTTTTGCTATCTAATGTCATTTCTAGTATTATTTTATGAGTATTATGTACTTGTAAAAGGCTTGAAAATGATTAAATAGTGCTATATGATCAAATTTATTGGGTTATTTCATAACACTCGGACAGCTTGTGGCCTAGTGGTTACGAGGTTCCTCTGTGATCAGAAAGTCGTGGGTTCGAGTACCCTTGTGCAGGGTATCGTCCACACAAACTGCTCCCCAGGCACTGTGTTGTTTTTTTGACCTGTCTGTTGATATTTTGACCTCTGTATTCGTGGGGACTAGTGGGGCAGTTTTGTTAAAATTTGAAATTATTTCTCACCATTAACCTCAACCAATTACATCAAATCATAGCTTCTCATGATAGGTGTATCTCTCTTGATGGCATATTGCTTTTCCGATTGGTCAACGGAAAAAGCTTTACAGCAATTTTGGTTCGTATCAAACCAGTATCGATACTGAGTATCAGATCAGCTCATCCTTTGTATCTAGAGAATTCAAAATGTTACTATCAAGTTAAGCAAAGTCAAGTACATTTATTGTCATTTCAGTCATATACACTGTTCAGCAGGACCCTGGTGCAGCACAAGAATAAAAACAGAAACACCACAAGCCAACAGACAGGACAAAAGACACAGAAAGCAAAGATAGCAAGAGAGAGTGCAAGAAAAACGTAAAACAATCAACAAAACAATAGGACAGGACAACATTTAGGTCAATCAATATTTGATTGACTGCAACAATATGTTGGAGGCCATTTTTTCCTGGTAAACAACAAAGGCAGAATACTTCATGTCATTTGTTGTATTCCCTATCACTGATGAAAGAAATTTCACTTTTATTTTGTGTGATTAAGACCTGATGAATAATAATGAGATGTGATGAAGTTGACACATAAATAGTGCACCTATGATTTCTGCCACACATTGTTAAAGTAGCAATATTTTACATTTTTTGATTTTCCAAATTCTGTACCACTTTGTTTTTGTTACTGACATATGCAAATATGCTCTGTTCTGGTTGGCTGTCCTGTTTTAGATCTTGTATAAAACAGGTCCAGGATGAAACGTGGCTAATAACTAATAAATGTGATGTTTCTGAAGTTTAAATGTGCTGGAATCCGGGTGGATGGATCTGGCATTGCATTCACATCCATAGACTGGTGCCTCTTTACAGCTATAACAGCTTCCACTCTTGTTGGACGGCTTTCCACAGGATGTTGTTTCTACAATTTTTTGTAAGAATTGGTGTCCATTCATTCTGTAGAACATTTATGAGCTGAGGCACTGATGGCTTCATTCCAGTTCATCCCAAAGGTGCTGGACGGGGTCAGGGCTCTGTGTGGTCAGTCAAGTTGTTCCATACTGAACTCCTTCAGCCATGTCTTTATGGAGCTCACTTTGTGCTCTGGGCCACAGTCATGCTGGAATAGTAAAGGTTCTTCCCCAAACTGGGTCCACAAAATTGCAAGCATGGCGTTGTCCAAAGTGTCTTGGTCTGCTAACGCATTAAGATTGCCCTTCACTGGAGTAAGGGGCCCAAACCATGAAAAACAGGTGTGTCCCAATACTTTTGTCCATGTAGTTTGTCAAAGCATGTATCTTCTCCAAGCTGTTCAGCATGTGAGGTTTGTGATTGTAGTGGGATAGAATTTATCACAGGTTGGCTTACTCATGGGGCCGGCTATAAACGGGGGCAGGACTAAGACATCTATGTCACCGGGGTCCTACCTGAGCAGCTTCGAAGAGCACTCTCTGTGTTTGGAGCGGGTTTTTCCCCTCGGTTCCGCGTGTATCATGCTGTGGTCCAGCTTTGGGACAGTTTGGTGTCCGTGGAGTGATTATTCCTGGTAGGTTTATTGCTAGGCATCCCCTATTGCGAACCCATCGGGGAATACTTAAAAACACAGCTGACTATTCCTTTTTTTCCAGCCGTCGCGTGGTGCCTCGGTGCATTGGGCATGGGGGTGCACATAATCACAGGTATGGCACACTATACATTTCTCTTTTAGTATGTATTTTGGACGTGTCCCTACTAAATGTGCCTCCTCTCCTCTGTTCAGTTACATCTGGTGTTAGGAATGTGGTGCTCCGGGTGGCTGCTCGTGCTACTCTCCAGTGGCTGTGGTATTAACAACCCAGCTCGTGAGCCGCGATACGGCTGCTGTTTTGCTTCTATGCTGTTTTGCCTTGGTTGTTTTGTGCTGTTTTGCCTTGGCTAAGCTGCCTCGGCAATTGTACCTCTGCTGTTTTGTTTTGTTTTGCCTTGGCTAAGCTGCCTCGGCAAATTTTACCTTCCTTAGTTTTGCACTGTTTTGTCTCCGTTTTGTTTATTTTCCCCTGTTTTGCCTCGGCTCCTACCTAATCTTTCATTTGGGCCTGTGTCACGGCTGTTTTGGCCTGGGCTGCGAGTGGACGTTCTGGGGACACGTGGTTGATTTGGTGAGCCACGCCAGTCCGTGTGGGGTTTTGCAACTGGAATGGCGCTACAGATTCCGCCGTTGCGGGGATCCTTTTTCTTTTAACGATTTTAAACTGGCTCTTAGTCTTTGTTTAGTGTCTTTCTCATTTCTTTTCTTTGTGGTTTTGCTCAAGGTATGGGGGGTTATTATTAGTTTAGGCTGTTTTCTTTGGTGGTTGTTTCATTTGTTTGTTTGTGTTACAGGAGTGGGACCTGCCAGCCCATAGTGTCGCCTGGTGGTGGTGGTTCCAGTCACTGGTTGCGGTGTGTGGCGTGGGGATCCCTGCGGGTGAGCATGTGTGCGTGGGTGTGGGTGTGTGTGTGTAGGAACTCCACCCTAACCACTGGAAGTGGACCTGGTCGGACCTCATTCCTGTGTTTCCTGTGTTGTGGTTTATTTTATTTAATTACCTTTTAACCGCCAGCCTGTACTCCTCCCCAACCATGAGAGCTTTTACGTGTTTTTAATCTTGTGGTGATTTTTAATAAAATTGGTTTTGTTATAAATTGAAACACTGCTCTCCTGCTCCCTCCCTTTATGAGTAGACAAACCTGTGTGCCTCTTTAGTAAGGATAATATATCCTAGGGTGAAAGCCCCTAGGTGGTGTTGTCTGAATTTTTTATGTATTGGTTATTGAACCACTTAAATTAGTGTAGTGGGAGAGAATTTTAGGGTTTGTTTATAACATCCCCTTTCTCTCCAGTAATTTCGTGGAAGTAATGCTCATACGTTGGCCTATGCACGGGGATGGCTATAAAAGGGGGCAGGACTAAGACCTTTATGTCACCGGGGTTCTTCCTGAGCGCCTCTGAAGAAGTACTCTCTTTGTTAGGAGTGGGTCCTCTCCTTGGTTCGGCGTGTATCACGCTGTGCTTCAATTTTGGGACAGTCTGGTGTCGGTGGGGTGATTATTACCGGTAGGTTTATTGTTACTGACCTCCTATCGCAAGCCCTTTGGGGAATATTTAAAAACACAGCTGACTATTCTCCTGTTTTCAGCCGTCGCGAGGCGCTTCGGCGCATTTGGCGTAGGGGTGCACAAATCGCAGGTATGGCGCGCTATACACTTCTCTCCTAGTATGTATATTTTAGACGTGTCCCTACTAAATGTGCTTCCTCTCTCCTGTTCAGTTACACCTGGTCTTAGGAGTGTGGCACTCCAGATATTAACAATCCAGCTCGTGAGCCGTGATACGGCTGCTGTTTTGCTTCCAGGCTGTTTTGCCTTCGTGCTGCATTCCTTCAATGTTATTTCACCTCAGTTAAACTACTTCGGCTTTGCATCCCCTGGAGTTGTACTGCCTCTAGTTTTATGTGCCTCAGGGGAACCTTTACGGTCCGATACCCCGACGTGGCCATTCTTGGGGCCATGTGTTCGCACGGACGGGCCGAGGTCTGTCTCCAGGAGGGTCGGCCATTTCGGGGCCTGGTACTCTGCACGTGTGGGTTCCAGTCCGGGAGTGGCAGTATTTGGGACTCGTGTTTTTAAATCTATTTTTAAATTGTGCTTTTAATGTGTTTTGTGTAAGGCAACGGAAGTCACTATTTTATCCTGTTT
>JBBPDE010236228.1:0-12327 GCA_037974605.1 Nannopetersius ansorgii | reverse complement strand
TCTCTCTCTCTCTCTCTCTCTCTCTCTGTATCTCTCTCTCTCTCTCTCTCTCTCTCTGTATCTCTCTCTCTCTCTCTATCTCTCTCTGTGCTTCTCTGAGGGAAATATTGAATACACCTTTGTTCTGGAGATGGAGATAAGTTTAAAAAAGCTGTTGGTTCGTCTATTTGACTACTTTACCAAGCAGCGGCACTGACCCCCTTAAGCCCCAAGGGCCTATATAAGAGCCTGTACGTTTGTTTCTCACTCCTCTAACTACATAATTTACAAATGTACAACATACGCGTAATTGGTCTCCTAAGCTTACCTAAGAGCTCCTTAGCTAATGTTGCGAACAAGTAAGAGAAGCTAATGCGCTACAATTAGTCTGTTAAAGATTACTTGACGGTTCCACAGTTTCAGGGAAGTGTGGGGTGGCTCAGACGTGACCTTTGCATGGTGCTAATTGGTGGGGTGCTTGTTAGCTATGTTAACTTTGCTCCAGAGACGTCAAATATGTGTCTGTTACATATGTGAAGATGAATAGTAATTGTTAGAAAATATATTGGTCTTTCTTTCAATATGTTCCAGTTCCTATAAAAAGGCATTGGCAGTTTAAAATTAACTTTATTAAGTATTGCAATCCATAAGCATTTGTATAGTAGCACATTCAGTTTAAGGTCTTTATATAAGCTTGATTGAAAGAGTTTTTTTAAATAGTTGAAGCAGGTTTTGTATAAAACCTCATATTTAATAAAAATTCAGAAATATTGTGATTAAAAGTAAAGGCACCAGGATTCTTTTTGGTCACAAACACAGTTATTCAGGTACAGCATGTAGTGAAACAAGTCCATCATTCCCTTAGTACATTACAGATTCTGGTTTAACTCTTTTTTTATGTTTACTGCAGAATTCCATGAGTTCCTTTTGTCATTTTGTTTGTTTTCAATATTAATCTACAATGAAGGAAATACTAAAAACAAAGGAAAAACCTTGAATGAGAAGGTGTGTCCAAACGGTGAGGTAGACAGTACATTTGTGTTGTATTGAGTGCTTAAAAGTTGGTGGCATGTCTTACTTTGTCTAGGCAGAGCTACTTTAGGCCTTAAAGGCAGTAGTTAACTGTACCCCAGAATAAGAAGGAGAGCTGCTGTTCAGTGTGATTAGCAATGTTTGCTCTAATGTGTTTTTCTCCCGCCGACAATCACACCCGTATGTGTCTCAAAAAAGGGTTCCACCACTGCGGGGGAGTCCTCCGCGCTCTCTCTTGTTAGCCTGAATGATCTGAACTGTAAATGTACAATTGAAATATTTACATGTGAACGTTTGGACTCTTTTCTCTCTCTTTTTAGTGCTCCTTCCCTTTTTTCCCCTTTCTTTCTTTCTTTCTTTCTTTCTTTCTTTCTTTCTTTCTTTGTTTTTCTGTCATTTAAATTTAACTGTCAAAAAATGGAGCTGTAAGTCTCAGTTGCTGTCAAATAGTTCGATGAAAAAATATTTCTGTCAAATATTTGAAGTCTAATGTGAAATATCGTTAAAAAACTGGATATTACCCTCCAAACCATTCACAGTTCAGAACGGCCTAAGTGCTAGCATGCTGCCAGCTCTCAAACCTTCAGCCGAAGTGTAAGAGCCGCGTTTCCAGTACACTTGAGTAAATGTTTGGGATTTGAATCAAAATTAGATTAGATCCCGCTAGCTAAACACCTAGTACGTGCAATCGAGGAGAATGTACGCGAGATTACGGGAGTTAAAATCATTTCGATTGTTATTTTTTTGCCCTACATGTTTTGGCCTTGGCTTGGTGTTCAGCTTTATTTTTCTCTCTCTCTCAGGAAAACAAACTTTGGATGTTGTCCGTCAAGCAATTTCCTTCGTTCTTATTGAAAACATGAAGCCGCTGTGAAAGAGGAATATCATGTGTCTTGTTGGTCGCCCTCCGAAGTGATCGCATTCCTTTCTCGCTTCAAAGCCAACATTCATAACTCTGCGGTCAAAGTTCAAACATGGCGGGGGAAAAAAAAAAAAAAAAAAACATAACATGAATGTCCTGAGCCGAAGATGGCGTATGTCACTGATTGAGTTGCAAAAGCAACAGAAGCAGGCGTCTTGCTGGCCCTGGAGTTTGCTGACTGGCTCTGTTCAGACGGCCCCAGTCCAATCCATCATGTGCGAGGAGACCCAGGCTGGCCCGGCCCAGAGCAGCCCCTCCATGGTCGCAGAGCAGCGGCGGCTCCAGGCCACTATATCACCCGCCTCTGAATGAGCAACCCCGCGCTGACCCGGCCAGGGGAGGAAAACACATGTTCTCCCGCTCGGCTGGGGCTGGCTACCTGCAGGGAGGGCTGGGAATACCTCCAACGGGAGGCCGAGCGATGGAGGGGGGTTAGGGGGGATAGAGGAGGAGTAGAGCCGCTACCACTCACTGAGTGGCCATTAGTTGGGGGTGAGGGGGGGTGGATATGTTGCCATGATGTCAGTTTCAACAGTGCCTCTTCACTCATAATCCAGATCTTAATTGATATTTGGAATCTGAACTACAAGGGAAGTGTGTGTGTAGGGATGTTAGATAAAAGTGGATTGCCAACATGTGTATTGCCTTACAGGGACTTTCGCTCATTTCAGAGCCCGAGGTGTTTATGTACATATGTAAGACATATGTACATTCATTCATTGCGGAAGCGATCGCACTATCGTTCTTCTTCAGGTGTGCCTCTTCATCTCCTACAGTGTTTGAAATATCGGCCTGGTTTCAACATCTAAACGTTCTTTACTATTCAGTGCAGTGCACGAACATTCAGATACTCATCGGTGCTGAGTATTGAGCGTTTAAAAATTGATTTTGTGGTCAAGTCGCTTTTATAATGTATGGGGAGACGAAGCGGATGGTCGAATCGCCTTAAAAATGTGAGTGAGAGAGAGAGCCTGTGATGTCACGGCCAAGGACTGAAACACATCAGTCTTGTGGAGCTAAACACACAGCAGACTCATAAACAGACTTCAAGGCACTAAAGCTCAGGTCAGTTCTAAAAAAAAGTGTGTCACTGTTTGAATTCACGCTTTGAGCTGATTTTTTTTTTGTTTTGTTGTTTTTTGGTTTTTTTTTGGCTGTAAAACCAACCAAACACTGGTTTTACACCAACCATGCAATGACACTCTGCTTTTTCTCAGAGAGAAGCAATCTGTTTAGCTTTGGCCTTGTTTACGGTTCTCTTCCTGACCACAGCAAAATCACTGGGGATTAACATTTTTTATCACCGTTTAAAAGGATGGCAGATGGACCACAAATATGTGTTAGATTCCCCTCAACTCTCCACAAACCCCGCCGCCCAAAAACAGTACAAGTTGTGCTGTTTGGGCTAAAGCAGGTGAGGGAAGTGGAAGCTGTGAGTTGTTGACAGAGAGGTGTTAGGGAAGGGTAAGAGGTGAGTGGAAGGTGTGTGTGTGTGTGTGTGTGTGTGTGTGTGTGGTTGTATGGTTGTGGTCATGTTGGCATGAGGCGTCCTGTGATGAAGGGCGATGTTGTATTGTAGCCTCTCACCCCAGCTTCATAACTCTGTCCCTCTGTGGTCAGTGAGGCTTCAGTCTCTGGCCAGATTCTCCAGGAAGGAGCGGCTGCTCTGGCCACACTGTTACATCTCAGATTTCTGTGTGTGCAGACTTTATATACCACACATGCAAAGGCACAGTAACAGCATTCATAGTGTTACAGTACAGTTACAAGGTCATGGGAATTGACTCCATAAATTCAGTAAGTGATATAGTTTCAGGGGATTATTCCACTAGCAGCACATGATAAAGTATTGGCTGTTTTAGCTTTTCAGTGGTAATAACCAACATTGTGCCACCTAAAGCTGTCCATCTGTGGTGTCTGAGCCCTTTTTAACATCAAGTTCATTGAGCATTATTTTCAATTTCATGTCAATTTCACTTTTTGTTCACATTTATATGTAAAAACTCAAGCACACACTTCAAAACACGCTCCTATGTGCACAATCACATACTCCAACACACACACACACTCCACATTCACACACTCTTTGATCTGTTTAGAGTGGTTAAACATGGAGTATGGTTATAGTGCCAATATATCTCCAGATATACACACACACACACACACAAACAAACACCAAATATAGCCCTAGATACACACACATTAATCAGACTCTCTCTGAAAGTTGCACTGTCTGCACTGTCTTTGTGAGTGGTGGTGCACTTTAATTGGTTACTTAAGAATTAGGATGTAATGATGGGAAAAGTCCATTACTGAAAATATTTCAGCGAAACCACTCTAATTTTTTCTGCGGAAAGCGGCGAGCCCCTCTTTCTCTGACGCCCTGCGACAGGCACTTACAGGAGAATTGGACTTCCAGTGCTGCGCAATAGCTCGGGGACACAATTACCCAAATCAATTTCAGAAACAATCTCTGCCATCGCAAGACCCATTAAAATTTAATCCTAAATAAACTTAACATTTGTAATTCGATGAGACAATTTCATAAACGCTTGTAAAAACTATCTGATACATTATGCATGGCTGCAACTTCGGCGAATAAATAAACTGGCAATTAAAAGCAGCATTAGAGAGAGAGAGAGAGAGCGAGGGAGAGAGAAAGAGAGAGAGAGTGAGAGAGTGAGGGAGAGGGAGAGAGAGAGAGACCGAGGGAGAGAGAAAGAGAGAGAGAGTGAGAGAGTGAGGGAGAGGGAGAGAGAGAGTGAGGGAGAGAGAGAGAGAGAGAGAGAGAGAGCGAGGGAGAGAGAGAGAGTGAGTGAGGGAGAGAGAGAGAGGGAGAGAGAGAGAGAGAGAGAGGGAGAGAGAGAGAGGGAGGGAGAGAGAGAGAGAGGGGAAAAAATGTACGGCATTTATAAGATGTTAATTATTCAAATGAAGGACAGAAGTGAACTGTACCTGCCTGCCGTTGATGTCATCACGGTGATTAATAAAGCAATATTACCATGGCGATCCCGTTGCTGTGGCGAGGCACGACCTTGCTTTATTTATTTAGCGTAATTATGCGCCATGATTAGGAATGCAAACATAATTGGATTTTTAACATTTTTTATTTTTTTTTTTTTACGTGTACGTTTGTAATTAGGCCAGCAATATGTCTTCCCCCTACTGGCTTAGGCGGATGGGTTAAGGGGCGAAGGCAGAGTTTAACCCCTGTTAGAGGCTATGGAGAATCGAGTGTCATTCGCTAGCAGTGGCACTGCAGCTCGCAAGGCCGCGATACGGTCCTTAATTGATTGTAGAGTCATGATACAGTGTAGGGATCTAGAGAGAGAGCCCGTGTGTGTGTGTGTGTGTGTGTGTGTGTGTGTGTGTGTGTGTGTGTGTGTCAGCGATGGCTCCAGGGTAATCGCATCCTCCAGAACATGTCGCCCTCGCTGCGGTCAGTCATGGCTGGGTACAGGCGTGCAGAACCCAGCGCGTCCCCATGCTGGGTATGACACCCCCACGTTAGAGAAGACTCCCACTGTCTCCATGTCATTTCAATTACCACTTCAGAAGTGTAGCAGCCTGAGGAGAGCAGCCACAACTGTTTTTTTTTTTTTTTTCACCCATTTCTTCATGCTTAATTAAAATACGAAGGACCTGAAATCGGCTATTTTTTGCATACAAAATAAGATGCACTGGGCGATAATTCTGTATCTGTTTGTATGATTACAGCATACCTCAACCCTTAACTTTAAAGTTTCGGTAGTGATTACATAGTAAATATTAGCACTGCACAAAGAAATCTAGTTGATTTTTGGAGCACGGTGTCGTACACAAAGGTCATTCAGTGTGTGTTAGAAGAATAAGTGTTCTAAATGTACATATGTGAGGACCGAACAGAATTAAATGTTGTTATAAAACGTGAGGATTTGAAATCTGGTCGTATACGCAGGGCCACTGGGGTTTAAGGGGTTAAATAACTTGCATATTCAGTTCAGGCACGTTCCTGCTGGACTGTAGGACGCAGTAGATGCCGGTCAAGCGGTACAGTGTGTTGGACCTGGCAGGGAAAGGTGAGGTCCGCGGCGGCCTGAGAGCACGCCAGAGTTCGCTGGATTTTCAGAGGGAGGACGGGACCGGGCTTCTGGATGGAAAAGTTGGGGAGAGGGCCTGTGGTTGCCAAGCGCCTCCTGAGGTGACTCTATCAGAGCCAGTCAAGCCTGAAATCAATCACTCAAACCCATCAAAGGCTGCCCTGCCCCGCCATTGTGAACCAGCCATCTGGGCCTCTTCATACTTTCTGTGTGTGTGTGTGTGCGTGTGTGTATGTGTGTGAATGGAAAAGTTCATGGCATTTATCAGCATATCAAAAAGCATATTTTGCAGCTGGTAATATATGTATAATATAAAGTGTATGAAGAGCATTGCAACTATGACCAAAGCTTGCATCATTTCCAGCGTTATGGCCTGGAGAACAGTGTATTCTGAGCCAAGATATTTTATATTTTATATATTTGGTATATATCTCTATTATGCTACTATGAACCTGACATTCAACAGCAGAATATGAGAATTTGTTTTCAACAACAGCATACTGTTATGTATTTGTAATCGTTGTCACTGTAATTAATAATTGCCTGCAGAGTTCATGTTTGATGTAGAAAAATATGCTTTGCAGCCGTATCTACAAAAAATGCATGAGACCAATAGCACTTTGACCAGAGTTAATCTAATTTCATGCATAATGCAGTAGATACTACTTAATTGTTATTGTAGAAAACACAGTATATAAAAAGCACAGTATGTGTATAACACCACATTTTACTTTAGTATTATTCTGCCGTCATCCAAGTAAATGTCATTATCAGCTAAATGACTACAAAAAGGGCTTGAAAAAATACTAACTCTGTTTTTAAAGGCACATATTGCAGCCATATCACAAAATAATATTAATTGTATTAAAAAAAAAATATATATATATATATATATATATATATATATACAAAAGCATATTTTAAAGCATTAACCTAAATTAAGACAAGAATATTTTATAATTCATCCGTGAAACTCCTTTTAAAGGTTTTTTTCAGACAGTGACTCACATACCTTTACTATTCTGTGCATTGGATCAATACGACTATTACCATTCCATCATAATTGGTAAGGATTATTTTTTTACACCCATACATCTATCAAATAAATGTCCACAATATATGTCTCAGCAATGCTAACATTACCAGAGCCAACATCATTACCAGTAATTCACTAGATATTAGAGTATACCAGGTCCTAATGCGCCACATTATGGGGCGACACATTAGGACTCCTCCGTTTGGCATTAAAGCCTGACTCTGCGGCTCTTTAACGAGGTGCAGGAAGACGAGGCCGTGTTTTTCTGGCCTCTTATGGGCAGCTATCCCAGTCCAACTCATGTACTCCCCACCTAGCCACCAACAGACATGGCTCAACCCCACCACCCGCTACCCCTCTAGCCCCCTACATCATAATAAGTACGCCTCAGAAAACTCGCAGAGGAACTTGGCTCAGCGCAGTGACCATCAGAGGGCAGTAGAGCACTGATCTTCCCTCAGTGGCACTGCAGCCTGTAAACCTCCTGCACTGTGGGGACCCACTGAGAGGTCAGAGCCAAAGCACAGTGGCCGGCTAAACTTACGGCACCACCGATGATGCAGAAGAGGAGCGCTGAAGCATATAGGGCAGCAGGAGCAGTAAGTGTAAACAAAGACACAAGGCTTGGGCCTTGCTGGCGCTCGGGGTGTCTTCGTCGGGCTAAAGAGTGCTAGACAAAGAGTAATTGTGTATGGACTAGGTTATTAGCCGAAATCTATCCACAGTATATATCACTTTGCAGGCGATCTCATCTCTGAAGACTCGGATGTCTTTCGAGTATATTAATATGATAACTCAGCAGTTCTTTTCTTTCACCCCCCCCCCCTTATAATTTATGTAAAGGTCTTAGTTTTCCATTTGAATCTGCATTTTTATGGTATTTCCTGCCGTTCCAAGTGCAATCACGAAACGCTAATTTTATGACCGATTATGTTCTCTGGAATGACATTTGGAGAGATCAAAGACCAATTTAAGCTATTACTGCACGAACATAACGCAGTGGAGGTATTACCAGTTTATGACTTCCTGCCGGAATTTAATACAGACAATCTCCCCGCAACTGCACAAAAATGACCTCACATTCTACATAAAGTATGAGGCACGCACATACACACACACACGCACGCACACACACGCATACGCTCCTGATCCATGATTCAGTAAGCCTGCTTGGGATGGGGGGGTTCCTCTTTGCATTTGGTCCTAATACCTGCTCCGAAACAATCCCCCCCCCCCTCCCCCCGTACGCACCAGGGCCGATAATCTCTCGCCCCCACAAATTGAGATTTAAAGCCAAGTTTATCTCGCTTCTGAATTGCATTACTGTACGCGGCCCAATGCCACAAATCTTCAATCTCTGCCCCTTTATGAGATAACATCCATGTTTTATTCAGGAAATCTAATTTTGGAAATATGCTCTATTTAGTATGCCTCATTAAGTGGACCAATGATCCTGCAGTGTCCTTTCTTTTGTCTTTACGGAAACAAAAGTTTCGGCGCGCCGCAGACGACTCTCAGACGGCACATCATTCAGCGTGTCCTGCACATCTTACACAAACGACACCCTTCATTAAAAATTTACATACAATTTTCCTGCGTTTCTTCTTCAAGTGACAAATCTTGCCCAAATACAGCGGTCAGTTATGCTTAGCAGAGCTCATATAGTATCTTTTTTAAAAACTTTTTAAAATGCTACAATTAAAAAAGAATACAATTTCAATTCAATAAGTGTCCATATAAATATTTTCATATTTTCTATAAAGCTAATGTACTATAATATACATGAAATGCATCACCTGAAATCCGACTATATATATTTGCGTGGCTTTTACAGGAATTATTTAATATGAGAATAGTAACATAAAGTAATGAAGAAAAAGAAATCTCCACATTGTTTACAAAGTCGTTGTACTACTATAAAGTATATATAAAGTATCATGAAATATGTGACCTGAAATCAGACTATATATACAGTAATAATTATTATAAAAAGATTATAAAAAAAATAGAATAAGTCATGCTGATGATGTTTCATAACCCACTGGACTCAGGCAACTTGAGTCTAAAGAAGTCGCCGCACTTGAGTCAGGAAGGAAAAAAAAGAAAATAAAAAATGCAAACTTTTCTCAAAGTGAGAAGTGCTGTCGACGCTTGCATGTGTGCATTTGCCGAAGCTCATGTTTTGCTGGATGCCGGCGGTCCCGGGTGCAATGTTGCAGGGCCGACTTTCTCTGTTATGTACACAAGCGCTCCTTGCTGTGAAGGGGTCCCATAGTTAAGAAATTCACTTAGAGAAGTGGAGGGTCTGCAGCCAGGGAACACACAGGCTTCTGTATGCACCACCTACACACATTAGAGCATGACCATTTGCCCCGAGTCCCAGCTGGGACAAAACACACAAAACCGGATTTAATTGGATATTTGTTCTCTGAGTTTTACGGGTGTTTTTAATCCGGCGGTGTTCGTATTTTCGTTATTGAAGTTATTATTTCTTAGGCAAGAGCCAGCGCCACGTTTACCTCAAATTACGAGTTTTTAATGAAAGATCTAATATTCTTGTGCTATCACATAAAAATAATTAGAAAATTCAAGATAATGTTTTTTTTTTTTTTATAATTTTTCTTGTATTTTGTTTTGGATCGAGGACGTTTATGGATTCCGCGGGCCTACAAACTGCAAACACACGCACACGTTTATTAGCCATGCATGAAAACGTTTCCTCGCTTAGGAGGGATGAAGCACAGAAGCACATAGGTGTGAAGAAAACAATACACGTTTACATGTACACAGAGTGCATGTAGAGCAGTGACTGTAATGAGAATAGTCTTGTTAAAAAGCTCAAACCAAGCAAAGCTTCTAATGAGCGCACTTGCTGTTGTGTCTGGGATCGTTTTTTGTTTGGCATGACCAAATCTAGTGCTAAAGAGGTGTAAAGGGTTGGAAAAGGAGCTGGAAAAAACCTGTACACACCAACGGCAACGTCTCCAAACACAGTCGCTGTGTTTACAAGAGCCAGAGGGCAAAGCAGGACCCACTATTTCCCTCCTGCTAATTGTTTGATTTCCTGTTGCCGCTTGAGAGTCAGGCACAGCTCTGTTTGTGCGTGTGTGTGTGTGTGTGTGTGTGTGTGTGTGTGTGTGTGTGACAGAGTGAGAGGGAGAGAGGAGACAAAATTTGTGGAGAGATCACATGTCGGGCCTCCTTCATTTATTTCTAACATGCCAATTGCTGGAGGCGAGTCTTTCTTACTCCCTCTCTGGAGCTTTGCAGAAATACCAAACAGTATCATCCCCTGTCGCTCGTCTCCTCCATCGCAGCTTTGTCACCCCATCCATGACACGAAACACACACAGACACACACACACACGCACACACGCACACACACACACACACACGTAGCATATTTGTAGGGTCCTGTATGTAGTAATGTCTATATATATATGTATATATATTATGTGTGCATGTGTGTGAATATATGATATAAAATTGTGCTAAAATTCCATAATTAAATTTTTTTTTGCTTTTTTTTTTTGCTATTTTGTGTTATAAAGTTACCAGTTTAGACTACCATAATATTTTCAGACAGTGGTGATATACCTACAGATCTATACACATTTTCGTCTCAATATATCAACATGTAATACTATTAATGCATCCCATTTATATCTTGTATATCTCTACACATAACAAAATTGTCCAACATATACATACAGAAGCAGTTTTCTAAGCCTAACCCTATATTGTACCCTCACCCAGTGAGCAGAAATATATGGGTTTTTTTGGGTTTTTTTTTTTTTAGATGAATATAACTTCTGTGCAGGTTTTCATACACAGGCAGGACATTTTATCTTAAAGAATGTATTAAGACAAAGATATACTAACTCCACATCCACCCACTGGTAGCATTAAAATACAACAACAGCAGTAATGGACAGAGTAGAAGACTACAGTTTTGGCTCATTTCATATGGGCTGCTCCTGATTGACTGAGTGGTGGATGTGATTTTGGGGTTGTAGGGGGGGGGGTGCTGGGAGCACACACTGCGCCATCTCCACTGCTCCATACCCCTCACACCGGGATGCAGAGGCTGTCATCAGTCCGATATATATTTTTTTTGTGCCAAATATCCCCCTCTCCATCCTGCTCCAATCCCAGCCTCTTTTCCAGCAGGTGGCGGCTTTTAAAGCTCCTGTTAGTGGGCTAGCGCTCCGGAGACGACACGTTTACGACGAGACACGGAACTGGCCAGAAAAAGAAGGCTCCACAGGCTTTGGTCCCAAGACTTATGGGCCCCGAAAGCTCATAAAGAGCCCCCGAGTACTCCATCTCTGCCTTATCAGGCCCCTCTGTTATTATCATGCAAATGCACCGTCATAAAAAAAAAAGGCAAAAGATTGTTTTAATCGGATTGTCCTTTCTTTTTTCACTTTTGTTTCTGTGTGTGCCTTTTGGACCCGGGACGGCTTAGCTGTCTCCAGGCAGCGCGGGCTGTGGAGACCACGGGCCGCTTTCGGCGGTGCCCCCGTCCCGGCTCACCTCCAGACGCCAGCCTTGTCTCTTTAAATTAGCCTGACGTGGGGGAGAAGCTAATGACAATCAGTTGGGCTTCCGTCTGCCGCAAAGGATCAGGGAGAGAATAAAAAAGAAAATTAACTTTCATTAAAGTGGGACAGTATCAGAGCAGCCAGACAAAGGCAACATACAGACGACCGCAGGGTTTTCCCGCCCGAGATGTTCGCGTAAGACGATAAATACGCAATCGATTCAGTTCAGCTTACATACATACGTCATTCTTGCAGTTAGAACTGTGTAAAACAGTACACATTTATTAGAGAATACTGGACTTTTCGTCCAATAAGTAAATCAGATGGTATTTTCAAACCACAATAATAAGATTTTGGTCAGATGATATATTGTAGAATTACAATAATGGGCAGTTTACAAGGTACACAAGAGAGACCAGTAACCGTATGTGTATATTAGGGCTGTAACACAATTAATTAAAATTAACTAGTTAATAGCAAATCTGGAAAAAATTAATCGCGATTAATCGCAATTCTATGTCAACACAATATATAATATATAATGAACATACAGTCATCAATTTTACAAACAAGGCTTTGTTTATTTGTTTTTCCCAAATCTGTCACACTTTTAAAAGCTGTGAGATAAAAACAAAACATACTTTTGAATAGAAAATGCAGAACATCTTCAAACCTGAGAGAATCTCTGTGTTAAGACAAAAACGTCGCTTTAAAGAACTTGAATTAAAGGACAAA
>JBBPDE010236217.1:9741-12327 GCA_037974605.1 Nannopetersius ansorgii | reverse complement strand
GATTTATGGTTTTATAATGTTATAAGCAAAACATCAAATTAAAGAAGAGTTTAGTTTTTATCCGATTAATCGATTAACCGAAAAAATAATCGCCCAACTAATTGATAATCAAAATAATTGTTAGTTGCAGCCCTAATTTACAGTTTCATTCAGACCGTCAAAGTATTCAAACTAGTAACAAACTAAGCCCATTTAATTCTAACCAATAAACTCGGACACAAATCAAGACTTAAAATAAGAGACTTCAGGGCAAAATAATAAATTGTAAAAAAAAAAAAAAAAAAGCAGGATATAAGCCCTTTAATTTGATTGTTTTTACCAAAACATGCAATCAAATTCATATCAGTGTAAAATTAAAACGCCACAGAATTTGTCTTTGTGTGAAGATGACTACATCACACACCACCACATGAACACGACTTCTAACTTTTTGATCTCTTGAAGCATCTGCTAAACACCCACAGGGCATTTAGACCTTTATATCAACAACCAGATTTTTCTTCTTCATCAGTCGAGTTCACACGCCTTTTAAGTGCAGCCATTGTGGAAAATTATGTATTTTAAAAATAAGACTTCGACACTGATTATGTTTCAAAATGTACCATTTACTCTCCGGCCCATATAAGCAAATTTAGCTGCAAAAAACACTGTTTTGAATTCATGAAAATGAACACATTTACATATATCTGCACACTCAGCCTGCAGCTTAGCCCCGCCCAATCTTTCTCAATGTAGCAAGACTGAACTGCTCTTAGAATGAGGTCCAATACCAGGTGTTACATTATATATATATACATTCCAAGAGCACCTGCATATAGTGAACGACCACGTTGTGTTTTGGAAAAAATAATGCCTAAAATAGCCTATTTTTATAGTGTAAACCCTAAATAATGCCCCAAATCTGCTCCCAGAACACTTTAATTTCATGTAAACTCGGTTTAACGCATTACCCTTAAAGAAAATGTAAAGGTAAACCAATATTTGTCTCTTTTAATTTATATTTCATGCTGAAATATGCAACTTGGAAAGGAAGCATTGGGACACTGCAGCGAGGTGAACAGTTTTCGGATAATAAAACCTGATCTACTCCGGCTAAAAATACAAATGAGGGCTCGTTGGAAAGGTCTCCAGGAGTTTGCTACAAAAAAGTAAAAAAAAGGCAGAGAATATTTGCAGAGTCTGCACTATGGTGGGGATATCCGCGTAAAAATATGATTTCGGTTTTCAAAAAAATCTGCATGTGACTGGATCCACGATTCCTGATCCGCATAAAACTGGGGATTACTGTACACACACACAGATGGTATTGACAAAAATATTGGGACGTCTATTACAACAACAGGGACTTTAATGCCATTTCAATCAAACACAGACATTATTATTGAGTAGGTCCCCCTTTGCTGCTATATCAGCTTCCACTCTTCTTGGATGGGTTTCCACAAGATTATGGAGTTTCTATGGGAATTTGTGGATGGGGTTGAGGTCAGGGCCAGTCTCTGTGTAGGCCAGTCAAATTCTTCCACATTGAACTTCTCCAGCATGTCTTTATGGAGCTCGCTTTGTGCACTGGGACACAGTCATGCTGGAATAGAAAAGGTTATTCCTCAAACTGGGACCACAGAGTTTGAAGATGGCATTGTCCAAATGTCTTGGTCTGCTGATGTATTAAGATTGACCTTCACTGTAGGTAAGGAGCCACCTGAATTCAGTAATTAAGAGTGTCCCAGTAGTTTTGTGCATATAAGTGTATGGGCATATGCATACAAAAATGCATAGTATATTCACATGTCAGTCTAAAAAGTAAAGTTTAAATTAAAACAATAAATTCAAATACAAATGATGACAAATACATTTAACTAAATCTATGTCCGTGCAAAATTAAACTGCCCCCTCTTTATCAACTGGTCTTTATAACGGACGACTCACTAGGCACTGCATCGCACACCACCACGCCGTCCCTGTACTTTCAGTTTTCCCCCCTTGACCACTAAGCACTAAAAGTATAAAAGCAAGCAGGCCATTAAATAATCTATTAAATGTTGATGTATCATCATTGTGATCAGATAAACACTGCAGAGGCCAACGGAGGATTTAAAAAGATCAAAATTTCACATACTGGGCAGTTGTTTCTTCTGTCATATTGAGGAGATTGAGGAGATACTGATCACTGCCTGATCATCTGGAATCATCTGCTCCTGGTTCTTCACTTGTTCAAGACTTCAGTTAGATGCTCTTTGTTCTGCTTGAATGATTCAAACGTAGGTCACTGTGTGTCTTAGCCAACAGAAACATTCCTCTGAAACTGGTCAGGTTCAGGGACTGGACTGGAAATGAGAGGCTTTGAAAGTCCTTCAGGAAGCCTGGAGAACTGTTCCTCAAGAACACATTAAAATAGAAGAAAGTCTGGATCTTTGGAAGCAAAATGAGAAGAAATGAGCAGTGGCTCAAGACGGAACCGAATGTTCTTTCGCAACTGTTGCCAGGTTAGACAAGCTTTAAAATACTGGTCAAAAAAACCTACATCCCTTAATGATTTGTGTTTAAAGTTACTCTGTGAACCCCAGCGCTGGACATCTGCTGCAGCTT
>JBBPDE010236217.1:2241-4741 GCA_037974605.1 Nannopetersius ansorgii | reverse complement strand
GTAAAATACTGGAATGTTTGAACTAAAACACTTTTCTTTGGGGACTACGATGCCTCACTAAGCCCTGCATGTATCCCTCCGTCATGAAGGAGTTTAGTTATATGCCCAAATATTTTTCCAAACTCAGGTAAATCAATATCTCAGACATCAGGCAGCACATAGATGGATTAACTTTCTGTGAGGCAGCTTTTAGAGGCAGATGTCTGGTTCCATTCACCTTTACTGTGAACAATTCTGACTCTGCATGTTTTTGCCAAAAGGTGGCAGCACTATTTCTTATTCTGAGTACACAGAGAGAGATAATGTACATAACTCTGATAGTGTGTACTATTTTGAAGGGTATATTGTTGGTTATGCATTATTTGACACAAATGACAGTCAATATTAAACGGGCTAGTTAAACTGACTGGTTGATGGGTGGGATATTGGATTGATTGGTGGGTGAACTGGTGGGTTGTTTGGTTGCTTGGTGGGTGAACTGGTGGGTTGTTTGGTTGCTTGGTGGGTGAACTGGTGGGTTGGTTGGTTAGTGTGTGAACTGGTGGGTTGGTTGGTTGGTGGGTGAACTGGTGGGTTGGTTGGTTGGTGGGTGAACTGGTGGGTTGGTTGGTTAGTGGGTGAACTGGTGGGTTGGTTGGTTAGTGGGTGAACTGGTTAGTGGGTGAACTGGTGGGTTGGTTGGTTAGTGGGTGAACTGGTGGGTTGGTTGGTGGGTGAACTGGTGGGTTGGTTGGTGGGTGAACTGGTGGGTGAATGGCCAAGATGGTTGGCTGGTTGATAGGAGGGATGGCTGATTGGTTGGTGTTTTACTGTGTGGGTTAATTGCCTGGTTAATGGGTGAAATAGTTGATTAGTTGGTGGGTGAATGGACATGCTGGTGGGTGAAAGGGCAGTTTGATTGATGGGTGGGTTGGTTGTTGGGTGGTGTCTAGGGCAACAGCTAACCTCTGAATTAATGAGAAGATTTATTGGCAATGGTGAGAATGTGTGCTTTCCCTCTACATTACTACGGAAGAGCTCTTGTTTTACTGTAACTAAAAGAAAGAAAAAAAAACAAACACACACAAACACAATCCAGTAAAATACTGATGATTTATCTTCATCAGTATAAATGAGTACAAAAATATTACATTAGAAAGAATATCTCACATCTCTGTATTTCACAATGAAATAATTAACAATTTAACCCGACTATCGTTATAGAGGAGTATACTGGTACAGTCAAAGAGGATGCTACAGAAAAGCATAAGCTCATGAATATGTAAAATATATGATTGCTGGAAATATCAGCATACAAACTCACAATAACCTTCACATTTTTTCTTTTACATTAGATGTAACGTGAGTGTCTTAGAGTCTCATCGTTGATGTGACAATCTTAAATTACATTCACATATTGCAGCAGTGTGCAATATCAATACTGTGCAAGTCAATATGGCAACAGCCAATATTATGTGCAAACCTATACAACTTAAATGCATAGTTGGTTAAAGAGGGACAACAAATAAGTAAGAAGAAACAAGTGCAAGATGAGGCAGATCTAAAGTGACTGAAAGTGATAGAAATGAAACAAAAAAAGGCCCAGAACTGACAAGTCCGACGTCAGCAGTGCATGGAGACAGACACAGACATCAGCCACCAAATTCAGAGGCAACTGAGAGACAGTTTAAGAACCCAGTCAACTGTATGTTCCCCATACTAACGACCAAGTGACTCACAAGCCCCTCCAATATGCTCCTCCACCAATAGCAGAGAGGCAGCGAGGCAGAGAGGCGGAGCCTCACCTGAGCTCAGCAGCCAGTTGGTCCATGGCAGCCTGCCGCTGATCTGCTGTAAACTGGGTCTTCTGTAGGACGTCCTGAAGCTCCTGCAGGTGGTCCAGAGTGCCAGTCAGCTCCCCACGCACTACCTGCAGCTGCTCCTCCAGGAGCTGCGCCCGCTGCAGAGAGTTTCTCCGGTCCATCTCACTGCGGTGGAGCTTTTCCTCTAAATCTATCACTGAGACAAACACAGGACAAAGAGACAGAGGTCAGTATTATACTGTATTTGGCAATTTGTGGGGCAGCTGGTGGTCTAGTGGTTAGGGAGATGCCCCTGCAATCAGAAGGTTGTGGGTTCGAATCCTAACACTGCTGGTGTCATCCCTGAGGTGGTTCTGAGTAAGGTACTGGTCCCACACACTGCTTCCCTGGTGCCCCATGCTTCATTTGGTGAATGGGTTAAATGCAAAGAAAGAATTTAATCGAGGTGGGATTTAAACACCTGCTTTTAATAAAATTACATCAATTCTATCATTTTTTGGTTATAAGCAAACCATCAGCATTCTTCTATCAATTTTGCATAATGTAACAACCAATAAGCCTCTATATTTTTCACTGGGTTTAAAATCAGTATCTTTATGAGCAATGTCATTATTATGTGCAAAAACCTTACCAAGTGAAATATAAATTGTGTCATTATCACTAATTTACTACTGAGCTCTATCTTGTGCAGTAACAGA
>JBBPDE010236194.1:0-12328 GCA_037974605.1 Nannopetersius ansorgii | reverse complement strand
CTGTCGGTCTCTTAGGTCAGCTGACCAACTGCTCCTGGAAGTACCTAGATCCAGGAGGAAGCTCAGAGGGGACAGGGTTTTTTCTGTTGTGGCACCTAAACTGTGGAACAACTTACCCTTGCATGTTAGACAGGACCCTTCACTGTCATCTTTTAAAACACGTCTTAAAACCCACTTTTATTCCTTGGCTTTTGACGTCAGTGAGACTTAGTTTTTTATTTTAGTCTTAATAACATATGTCTTTTTATTTATTTCTGTATTTGTTTATTTTTTATTATAAATGTTGATTATTTGTTTCAGTGTACAGAACTTTGTGTCAGCTGTGGTTGTTTTAAAGTGCTTTATAAATAAAGTTGATGATGATGATGATGAAGTTACCTCACAAGACACTAGCTGAACCGAGGAGGTTGTGAATGATCGGTAATTTAACTATTCGCTGTTAGTGAATAATATTATTCCAGTGAAATTTGTATTTTTACTACACAAAAGGCCTAAGCTATGGAAGTATAAACCCAAAAGCAAATTAGTGTTACCCTTTTGGTAGCACGAGCCGTTACACTGACAACCGAAGTGAAATAAGTTAATAAGCAGAAAATATTTGGCAAATTACTGTAAAGTTAAACAGGATTTACTTTCTTTTAAAATAATGCCTGTCCAGTATTTTTTTTTAAATGCGTACATGTTGCTCACGTTGTAAAAAATGCCACTGTACAGGTAACATTTCCATATTAAGCATCGGCACCAGAACAGAGGGATTTGTTTGAGGGAACATCGACGGTATCTGTTTTCAGACGCACTTAATTTTGTTGGTCCTCATCGTTTTTCTACAGATTATTTTATAAACAAACTGGTGAGACTCACCAGAGTGCATTATCATCAGTATTTGTTTTATTACATTTTGACTTAAAGTTAGGGGTAGAGTTGGATTTAGGGTCAGTTTAAACATAGTTTTTATAGTCAATTTAGAGTTCTTTTCGTTTAATATATATTTAGTTAATTTAGTTAATTAGTTACAAATTATGCAAAGACAAAGCTACTAGGCATCTATAGTGAACCATCCAAAGAAAGTACTACCTTGTTTTCATTTCAGACGGAAATAAACAGTGATGAGCGATGGGTAGAAGCACTATCAGGCCTAGGACTTCTTGGTAATGTGCAGCTTATTCTTTGTTCCTTTGCGATTCAATTTCAGCATTGCTTCAGTCTATAAATAAGAGTTTGACCTTATTCAAATACTGAATGGACAATCATTCATGAAGTGACATGCAGAAGTTATTTTCTTGATTCACTCAAAATAAATATTTAACATTGTAAGCAATATGATTTATTTTCCAGTTGTGGATGTATAGCAGAAATGGTGTGGGCCATGCAAGGCTGTGCAGAACCTGTTTAGAAAATTAAAAACAGAATATGGAGATGATGTACTTAGATTTGCTGTGGTAAGTTCTAGCAAACCTGGAAATAATGGATTTTCATTCTTTTTGTTACAGTTACGACAGATGGGCAAAAACAATGTCTCCCATTTTGATAAATTATGAGAAACCACTATTCTATTGTTTATAGTTACACAATAATGTCTACATGTATTTTCAGGCTGAGGCAGATACAATATTTGATCTGCGTTCTCTGAAAGGCAAATGTCTGCCAGTCTTTCTTTTCTACAGTGTAAGTGGTCTGTGATAGATACTAGTTAATTGAAACGACCAAATGAAAATGGTGTTGTAATGTACCAGTTAAGGTATTGATCCTATATTTTAGGAGAACAAGCTGATATCAATTATCAGAGGGGTCAAAGGGCACCTTCTGCAGAAGACCATTGTGGAATTGATGGAGGAAGAGCGAAAAAAAAAACAACAGCTGGGCTCAGCATATGTTTGTAAAGTATGTGGCACATGCAAATTGTTGACTAAAGGGAGCACTCTCGGGTTACTTGAAGGGAATTAACACAGTTTGCTAATAGAATGTTTTATGACTGCATGATCCTAATTTAACTCAATTTATGGGCATCCACTACATGGTCAGATTGGATCTTAGGGGCCGGGTTTAGCGTAGATTGATAACATTTGAGTAGTTTAAGATCACTGAGGCATCGGTGAATGGGTCTTCTATTGAACAATTCAGTTAAAGAATGAATGTGTCACTAAAGTATGTGGTACCATACCATACCTCTTGCAAGTTTTCAAGTCTGTAATTTTTTTATAAGTTTTCTTAGTGATGTGATGGTTCTCTGTGATGGTCCACAGACAGAAAATGTATCTTCAGCTCCTGATGAAGAGGACATTAATGAAATAGACATTGACGGTGGGTAACTTGTATAACATACATTTTGGTTAAATATTGGTACATTTTCTATGATGTCGTTTAGTTGTGTTACTAGGTTAATGCATAATGATGTGTCTGCATCTCCTTATTATTGTGAAGTCCACAGAGCGGCCACTAGGGGCCGCAATCAGGGTTTTGTTCTGGGATTTAGTGCGTAGTGCGCACTGCCTTCTGTAGTGCGTACTGCTGTGGGTCAGTGCTGTCCTAAACGGAACACTAATGTTTTACACTTAGCGGAAGTGACGGACTAACATTTGCTTGCGATTCTCCAGCCGCCAAAATATCTGCCGGTTTTACCGCAGTGTCCATCAGTACAATAATTTTATTAACGTTACTTTCATTTATATGAACCAGCTGCCTCCGCTTGGGCTCGTATTTCACTTTTTGCCGCCATTATCCAACTCGAAAACAGGTTGAAAGTCCCACCCCCTCCGCTACGTGGTCAAAATGGCGCCCGTTTAATGCGCATAGTCTGCACTGCGTTTTCTGGCCGATTTTAGTGCAGCATCCGGGTACTTTCAGTGCTGAGTTTTAGCTCGGTTTTCGGTGTGAGCGCACTACACCTTAAAATCGCACACTAAAAGTGCGCAAGTGCGCGGTTTCGGACACACTTTCAGTGTCGGGTGTTTTCATTAGTGATTGTGTGTTGTGATTGGTCCTTGTTTAAGTAGGTTTAGTATTTAAGTTCTGTGAGTTCATGTTTCAGTTGCTGGTGAACCCTCACAAATACCCTCAGTTTTGCTTTGTGTTTAAAGGTCCTTGTTCCTCTTTATTTTCTCTATGTAGAGTCTGTGTGTCTTTTATAATAAAACTCCATCAAATGGAATCTGCTTTGTGCCTCGCCTCACTCCCGTGCTTGGCTCCACGTGACAATTATTTTTCAATAATTTGCTGTTGTCTATAGTACATAAACATGTTGTGATGTACTGAGTAACAAAATGGTCCCGAATAATTTAGAATAAAACCATGTTCCTGTTTTGGGCCAGAAACTTAGTCAATATTCAAAAATAAAGAGGCACATACAGCTCTAAACTGTTAACTGTCACCAAGTGATTCAGTTTATAGATTTGGCCAACCCAACCCAACTTCTACCTCTGATGTGCTCTAGATCAGAGGCTGTATTATGTAGTCATCATTAAACCAGATGCTGTGGCTGAAAAGCAGCAAGAGGAAATCAAACAAAAGTTGTTGTCCAGCTACAGATATACTTATTTGTTTAAGCCCACTGTAGGAAATAAAGGCCTTATGGTACATTTATTTGCTTACGCTGCAGACGCGGGATACACTGTTCTAGCTGAAGGAGAAAGGATTTTGAATGAAGAACAAATAGAAGATTTTTATCCAGACAGAGCTGGGGATGTGAGTACTGTTTGTATTCACAGTATAGATTGTCAGTTAAAAATGAAATGAAAGGTTTTTGAGTTTCAAGCACTGTATAAATCAACCATCCCCCCTAAATGATTTATTATTCAGACAAACTTCTTAACAACAATGGCCAGTGGGCCCGTTCATGCACTCATTCTTTCAAAGAAAGGAGGGCAAAAGGAAGGTGATAGTGTTGTATTCTCAGATATCATTGATACTAAACAAGTGGAGCACATCACAACCAAGAAAAGGTCTGAGTTTTTTCTTCCCATCATTTAGCCTGAATGCAGAAATATGCACAACAAGCAATGCCAAAATACCCTAGCCCTTATTTGGCCCAGCCTTCTCCAGAAAAGAAAAGGTGAAACTTTCTTTTTTATAGCTATTTTTGTTGGAACTGTAGTATCCGTGTTCAGTGAACGTAATTATCAGCGCAACTTGAATCTACACGTGTCTGTTATTGACTCTTCGCTTTTAAACAGATGAGATTCTGCAGATAATTAGAGATTTAGGCTTCCAGGTTGCCATGCAGCATGAAATTACGCTCACTGAGGAACAAGCTAAAGAGTTCTACAAGGAGCATGAGGGTGCTGAACCTTTCCCATGCCTCATCAAACACATGACAAGGTCTTTAAAAAAAGTTTTTTAAAAAAAGGTACTTTAAAAAAACGTTGATGGGAAGGTGCAGAGTATATATGTTTAAGAAGACTGACATCTTGTTGCTTTGTAGTGGTCCTGTATTAGCATTAGCACTGACCCGAGAGGATGCTGTTCAACGCTGGAGAAACTTACTAGGCCCCAAAATCCTGCAGGAGGCTAAGGAGAAATATCCTGAGAGGTGAGTGTGCATCTACAAGACGGAAGAGATTTATACTGACTACAGGATATTTTCAGGATACATTAAGTTAGAGTAAATTGAATAGTATATATACTATTTCTTTTCTTTCTATTCAACATAGCCAGAAATAATCATATTATATATTTCTATATACAAATATAAATGTATATATTATCATCATCATAAGCGTTTATATACACACATATATATGTATATATATATATATTTAAATATATATTAAATATATAATTGTATTTTATTTATTTGTGTGTGTGTGTGTGTGTGTGTGTGTGTGTGTGTGTGTGTGTGTGTGTGTGTGTACATATATATATATATATAAAAGTATCTTGTTTTTGGTTAACAGAAGAAATGTATTTATTTTTTGGTAAAGATATAAGCATGTATTTTAATAAACAATGTTTTCGACCATATAAGACATTCAACAGTCCACAATATTTTTGTTTTTTATTGGAAGTCTTCGTGCTCGATTTGCCGTTGAAGATGTGGAAATAAACCAGCTCCATGGGAGCTCCACAATAGAGGAGGCAGAAAGAGACCTGACCCTTTTCTTTCAGTGGAGCACACACTTGGCGTGATCAAACCAGATGCTTCACAAGAACACAAAGGTAGGCTTTCAGTTGTCTGCTCTTAGGTTCTGTTTTAAAGTTGTGATTTCTGAAGTCTACTAACATTTCTGTATGTAGCTTTTCCTAGTCTTATTTCTAATGCGATTGTTTACTTATAGACTTAATAGACATTTAGAGGTTTTAGATGTTCTGTAGCATAAAGAGGTCAACTTCATGGAATGGAATACATACTGTATTTCCATCCATTAGGATTTAGTTCATTGTATTGCTTTATTGTATAGATGCTGTACAGGCAACAAAAATAATGTCATTTCATTTGAAATGTACAAACTAATTACAATTTCTAATGTCAATTTATCTCCACAGATGATATAGTAAAAAGGATAAAAGAAGCAGGATTCATCATTTCCCAGATAAAGGAAACGCATTTGACAAGAGAAATGGCAAAGACATTCCACAGAGATCACAAAGGGAAAGACTTCTTTAATCCCTTAGTTGACCTCATGTCACAGTAAGTGGTGTTTATCATCATATTAATCAAGCACATTTCTGAGAAAATGTATTAGGATGCAGGGTTTTAGGATGCAAATTATGATGCAGTCATAATTCAGGGCTTGTTGTTATAAACATATCTCCTATAAGAAAGAATTGCCTGTGACCTTTTAACAGAGGTGCATGTGTCATGATGATCCTGAGCAAGGAGTATGCAGTTGCCGAATGGAGAAAGCTGATGGGGCCTACTGACCCTGAACTGGCTCGAGAGGGTACCCCAGGCTCCATCAGAGCACAGTTCGCCAAGAGTATTCTGGAGAACGCAGTGCACGGGTCGTCGAATGCTCAGCATGCGATGACCAATATTAAGTTCATCTTTGGAGATGTTGTCATGTAAGGAATGATGATCTGGCTGTTCAAGGATACTTTAGTTATGACAAGTGGACAAATAAAGCTTGTAAAACTGCTGTAGTGGTTGTTTCTCAACAAGACACAGAAGGATTATTAAAAATAATGATCAGAAATATCACTGACTGACAGAAATCATGATCGGTTATAATGCCTGTGTACTCCTGCTGTCCCACTTTTCACATATTTTTCAATCTGTATTTGAACAGATTCCAAAGAATTGGAAAGAACAACACCAGCAGTTGTTCAAATTGTTCCAGAAAGATACTGCAGGACCAACTCACAGTGAATGTTTTGTTCATTACTACATTTATTTATATATGACGTACATGTTAAAATGAACAGGAATAAGTTCAGCGAGAATGAGTGTGGAATTGTTGATGATAAACTAGCCTTATCAGTATTGTTTGTTGAGACCTGATCTTTGAAACCGTGATCCGTGACTGGGATGCCAGTAAGTTACATAAGATCATCCAAACACATGACATTATGTTTTCACTTAGTACAATATCGGAATCAATATTTCACATTCACAGTGCAGTTAGCTTATTCTAAAAAGAAAAGTTGAAAGAGATTCTTCTAAATCCTGCACTAACAATACATTACATGTTGGTAGAGAAAAGAATATCCACATTTTGTTGAATTGCAGTGGAGATAAAAATTCCATCTGATTCAATGCAACATAACACCCAAGTGAATTATACGATAGCAACAGTTTAGAAAATATTCCAAATAAAAATGAATCACAGAGATGCATAAAGCATCACTTCAATTACTGCCTTGAATCTGCAGAGATACTCCTCTCCCAAGCCTGCACATCTAGACTATGTAGTATTTGCCCTCTCTGAATGGTTTAGGTCTGGCCTCCTGCTAGGCAATGCAAGGAAATTCACCTTTTTCTCTTACAGCCAACATAGAGCTACGCATGTTTAGAGGTGACTGTGCATTTTGAATGCATTCTTTCCTCTTTTTGGTCTTGAACACACAAAGTTCAGTTTTTTTTCATTAAATGGTTCTTCAAAAAGAATTTCTGACAACAAACACATGATATTTTTAACTACAAAATAACAAACATGCTGCCTGTCTTTATAAAAACCTTACCTCTCCTTTGTAGTTTACATGTAAATATACCTACATGTTTTCAGCAATCATTCGTTAGTAAGTCATTATGCAGGGAAAATAGTACAATACAAACAATTTTGTTTGTGTTGTTTATATTTCTCAGCTCATTTCGCTCACTTGTCTTTGCCTGTCACATAGACGACTGAATGAACAGACGACGTAATGCTGGCCCTTGATGGCGTACCAAGTACCATGAGTGCTTTAGACATTCCTACCTTATGTGTTTTTCTTATTTTTTCTTTTATTGTGTGATCAGTGTTGACGTAATACTCAGTAATTCAGCAAATACTCAATAGTATACCTTTCTATAAAGCATGTTTTCCAATTTAACATATTTTTTTTGTATTTATGTGTTCTTCACTGCCTCATTTGCATTCTTGTCCTGTATTATAAAATGACTCTTTGAGGTCATTACCACGATATAAAGATATCCATAGAACAACAAGTACATTTTTGTTCGTTGTGAGACTTTTCTTTATTTAGTTTTTGTTGTAGCACATTACAGGATTTATGTTAGTAGGACAGCTTTGGATTTATCTCCCTCAGGCCCTCTGCCCCACGGTTCACTGGCTGAAGAGACAGGATAACAAGTACAAGGGCTTACAAGAGGTACAAATGAAATGACAGATCTAGAAAAGTGTTAAAGGTGATTGTACTGGCATTCTTTAGAATATAGTTATTCATTCCGAGTGTCATTCGTTCAGAACTTACGATGGCAACGTCTGCGTCTAGGTCGCATCACGAGGATTTTTGAAATCGTTCATTTTCTTCTTTCCACTTTTGTATCTAATGGAATAATAAAAATGGCACCTCAATATGTGTCAACATGTATGCAAATACACATGCGAGACAATTGAATGTTTCCAGTCGCTACTATGGATGATAACGGGATGGTTTAGCCTATGGTAAGCATGCAAAAAGCTATCTAACAGTGGATTAAAACTAGGTACTATAAACTAGATAAGGCAGTTTACACATCATCCTTAAGACGGGAACTGATTGGATAAACCTTTATTAGTCCCACAAATCTTCTGGGTGTTGGTACTCATTCATATTAAAGATCAAACATACCTCTTCATCAGTCATGCCAGTGAAGAGGCGTTGTTTTATTTTGGTATTAACATTGTTTAAACCATGCGTACTGCCAAAGGGCTGCAGAATAAATGCAAAATTGTTTGATTACTCTTTAAAATAATATACACGGCACACACTGATAGATTTTTAGTACAAAATATATTTAACAAAAACAGTTTGGTTTAACATAAGCACAATGGATGATATTAGATAATATTTTATATGGATTTTATTTGAGGAAAAGGTTATATTTCTTTTGTATATAACTATAGATTACAGCTTGTAGTAGCATAGAAATGTACTTAAATACAGCAATTCATCTCTTTCTCAGTGCAATAGAGCTTACCAAATCATCCGTGGGTGCTGACACCACCAGGGCAGCGCACAAAATAAAAATAAGCAGCACTGCTTTCATGCTCCCTGAATGACGGAACGTCAGTTTAGTTGTGGACAACAATATGTAGAAAAGAAGTATTGGATCAAAGTCTGAGGTCTTCTTAAAACACACTGGTCAGGGAGGAGCTATTCATGAACCAGCGGTCAATCAACTCAACCCGTTGTCAGTCTTCTGCCCATTTTAAACATTGCATTAGTCCTCTAGAAGACAAGCTTTGGGTTTTCTGTTGACAGAACCACATTACAACAGCCTCCTGGACGCACACACACCGTAACCACCTGCCTAATATTATGGGGGTTATCCATGTACTAAGAAAACAGCTCTGACCCCATGAGGGTGCCTGTTGTAGGTGGACAGGGGCAGCATGGACTGTGACTATTATTGTTGTTGTTGTTATAATTTGTATTTTATATTTGTGGAAATAATTATATTATAATATTGTAATAAACATAATAATAATACTAGAATAGATAAAGTAACTATATTTATTATACATTTATTATACAAACACTTGAAATTGTACAACCCAAAGCTCGTTCTCCCTACTGAAAGGTTTGTGCATGCGTGTGTGTGAGTGGACCCTTTTTCCAAATCAGATTTTTTTGGTCTAATTTACAAATAAAACCCCTAATTCCAGACAAGGGGGAATGTAATCAGGTAGAGTGGGCCAAGAGCGCTTGTCTTTGGCTGTGTCTCATATCGACCTCTCGTTCCCTACACACCACACATATTCAAGTTTCAAGTTTTATTGTCATATACAGATAGCAATGTAGCATCATTAGCCGCAATGAAATTCTTAGGCTTGTGTTCCCCCAACTTCACATAAATATAAAGAAAAGTGTACATTCCATATATATTAGGGGTGTGACGAGACACTTTTCCCACGAGACGAGACGAGACACGAGACTGGGTTTTTTTTTAAAAGAAATCCTCAGTGTTTATATATATATATCAAAAATAGCCTTTTATTTAACTGAATAACACAAATTGCAAAAAAATGCAAAAAAAAATGCAAACAAATCCATTTTGAAATCAACTTTATGAAATAAAACTTTTATTTTGATGAATGATATGCAGTAATAACATGTAAACACTGCAAAATATTTTGCCACAAACTGACAGGCAATTAATTGCACAATAAAATTAAATAGTATAAATAAAAATAAATAATAACACAAATATCCCTTTACGTGCAATTAACCATAATTAGTGTAACTATCAAAGTAGTATATATATATATATATATATATCTCAAGTCTCACGCAATGAGCGTGAGACACACGCATCAGACTGTCTTCACACCACACCTCCGATTTCTCACGCAGAACCTAGGCTGCCCACTGTTATCCTGTTGCCTTGAGATCCACTCAGAGTGCACTTCTAACGCGGGTGTAAAAATGCAGAGGAAAACAGATGGAGAGGTATCTGTGTTGACAACTCGTCCCACGTTACCTGAGTCTTGAATACGAGCGATTTATTAGCCATCCCTCATAGAGTTAGTGTACACTGTGGAGAGCAGAGGGCGATTTGAGACACAGCCTCTGAGAATCTTGTTGCTCTGACAACAGCGTCAACACCGCAGCTGCATAGTGTAATGTTTACGATTGAAATACATACTGAAATATAGTTTTACAGGTTATTTCGAAGACATTGTCGTTAACAGTTGAAAAGGTGAGTTTCTACAATATCAGTTTTTATATGCGGTCACACGTGCTATCTGAGAGTGGAGCGCTGTTTCAGCGCTGTTTTTCAGCAAAAAATGTCTACTTAAACAAAACACTGTATGTTGGGGTTTGAATTGCATTTAATCTTTTGTTAATTTCACTAGTTCGTATGTTGCATATCATGGAAAACCAACTTTTTAGTATAAGAGGTTGCTGTAGTAAATTGAATGTTTGAAACACTGGTAATTCAAAAATATACAATTTACTTTCCAGTTCAGGCGGTCTGTGTGTGAATTTATGTGCAAAAGTGTTTTTATAGAGTGAAGACAGCCAGGATATTTACACCTGTCTGTCTGTTCAACATTCAGCAGCTCACCTCTTCCTGATTAAGATATAAGCAGTTAACTTATAAGCAGTGTTTAAGTCCATGACGAATTTCCAATTCTTAGGGGTAAAGAGATGCAATCAATAAACTGAAAAATGATTACACCTGTTTTTGATGAATAAATTCACAAAAATGTCATATGTCAAGTGAAAACGAAGAAATTCATTAGTTCACGTCAGAATTCATTGGTTTGTCTTATCCACTCTGTACTTCGAACAGCACTACTAGAGAAATATATATTTTTAATCCCTTTAAACAACATTTTGTCACATTACAAGCTTAAATGTATGGAAATGGAAAATTATACAGTGTTTGTTTTTTTTTTTTTTTACAAAAAACAGCTAATGTGGCATGCATTTGTATTCAGTCCCCTTTACTCTGATACCTCTAAGTCCAGCAACCAACTGCCTTCAGCAGTCACCTGATTAGTGAATAGGGTCCACCTGTGTATAGTTTATTCTCAGTATAAATACAGCTGTTCTGTGCAGGTGATAAAGAACATTAGTGGACAAACAGCATAATGAGAACAACACACCAAAAACACAACAGACAAGTCAGGAATAAAGTTGTGTAAGTTTAAAGCAGGTTTAGGTTATATAAATATCCCAAGCTTTGAACATCTAACCGAGTACTGTTCAATCCATCATCCCTAAATGGAAAGAGTATCGCACAACGGCAAACCTACCGAGACATGGGCATCCACCTAAACTGACAGGCCGGGCAAGGAGAGCATTCATCCGAGGAACAGCCAAGAGGCCCATGGTAACTCTGGAGTAGCTGCAGAGATTCACAGCTCAGGTGAGTCCACTAGACAAGTATTATTAGTGGCAAGATGGAAGCCAGGGCTGTAACTATATGCGATATGAAACCAAAATAGGTGTGTGATGGCAAAATCGCGAAACTTCCTCAAGTGATTCGTTTGTTTCTCAGTTCAGTTTGTTTCTCAGTTCAGTTTTTTTTAAAACTCTAAGTGATTCTCTAAGTTTCATAAGTTCTCTAAGTTCTCATAAGTTGATTTAGCTCCATAACATTGTTAGCCATTTGGAATTAATTGTTTTTACTAAGGAACTTTTCAAGCCAATGTACCATGAACAATCAATACACTGAAAAAGAATGTTGATGACAGGGGTCATGAGTGCACACGGCAGTGAGGTGAAGGTGTATGTCCGCATAAGACCCACAGCCTGCTTTGCCGAAGAGCTCATTGAATACCTCCCAGACAAACAGGTAATCATGTTGCTTTATCACTTCATTACAAGGAGTAACACTCCATAGGCTGACTGTAACAGAAGGTGATGCACAGTGTTTTTGTTTAGTAGTTTATATCTAACCTTTCTTAGCCAAATGTTAATATTCATCTGTTCATCTCTCCGTCTCTCAGACGGTGAATGTGTGGCACAGACGGAATTCCAGAAGAGGGGTTGTGAATAACCAGATGAGCTCTTGGTCATTTCGTTTGAATGGCGTACTGCACAATGTGTCTCAGGAAGAGGTCTATCAAAGTGTTGGCCACAGCGTGGTGCTCGGAGCTCTGGAAGGCTACAATGGTCAGTAAGGTTTTTTTGTTACTAATTATAATGTTAATTACATGGATTAGAGTTCTCCGTCGCTATGACGGATTTCCGTCAACTGAGGGCACTAAAGGTTAATAATGAGATTGATGCAGATCCGAAG
>JBBPDE010236125.1:0-12335 GCA_037974605.1 Nannopetersius ansorgii | reverse complement strand
AAAAATGATTCTTTGGAGTGATTCATTGAAAAAACACTTTGGTTTCCCTAAATAACCATTTTAACTAATATGTGTTATGTAATCTAATAGGGGGGTTTAAAACCTGTGCTGGGAAATTCTGGGCTGTTTCTATTAGTTAATGGGAGCTGTCAGCAATTATGATATGGAATTCCCCCAATAACCCAGACACACACACTCAATAACCCTGAAACTGAGACACAGCACCTGGGCCTAGGGATGTCCACTGAGTTCACAGCGAGTTCTTCACTCTGTACCACTGTATGTGTGCTTGAAAACAAGCTGCATTTGTATCTGTATTTTATTTTTTGAAAAAACAGGGTTTTAATTATTGGTAGAAAGATAGTAAACGGCAGAGGTGAAGTCAGAACTTAACGGTGGAAATTCGTTAATAGGATCAATGTAAATCATGAAGGGGGTGTTGTGTTTATGTAAACCATCTGGAGAGCGCACTTCTTCGGTTGCTGCTCCCATCAGACCATGAAGCCGAAGCTGTTGAATGATGAACTGAATGATCTGACTGCTTCAACGGGTGAAGGATGTATTTTGTAAATATAACGTGAGGATGTAAAGATAAAACGACTTTCAAACCACACCATGTGTTTATATGGGACATGAGTTGTAGCTCATGTCCCATTTAAATTGCGCATTATTTGAAAAAATTGTTGTCAAAGTGTCCAAAAAATGCTTTCTGTCTACCACACATCAGTGGGCACTAGCTTTAAGTGGCACATCCACCAAAGGGTTATTCCATATCCACCATGGGGGATTACAAGCAAGGTATATGTGGATAATGAGCAAGACCGAAGAAGAAAAAAAGAAGGAAAAACATATCAGTTTTTCTCTTCATCCCATATGTAGTCGATGGGTTGAGATTTGGTGGTTGAAGTTTACTTTTTTAGTTTTTCGGAACTCTGAGGGTAATTTATTCTATTACTTCCAGATGTTATGGAAGCTCATAGCCACCTGTATTACGCTGTTATCTATAGAAACGTATAAAAGCAGCGATATCCGCCACCCAAAAGTGTCATAGTGTCCCTCTTTGCCATTTCTTATAGATAACAGAAATCCATACAGTATCAGCAAATAATTGGAGTTCAAGTAGAATAAAGGGGAAAAGTAATTTTGACCAATCAACTATATGTGCAGTGAAGGGGAAGCAGTGCATTTTCGATCATTTGCCAAACAATCACTTTAAAAGGTGCTCCACGTTTATCAATAAACCTACTCAAAACATACACTGGGTTTTCCTTTTCAATTAATAAAATAAAAATTTCCCAATTCTTACATTCCGGAAACATGTGTCTGTGTAGTTAACTAACGTGTGTTAAACAGCCATTTCAGGGTTCTTGCAGGTTTCAGTAAGTTAAAATTAAAACTTTTTAGGACCTTTTAAGACCATTGTGAGTAAAACGTAAGACCAACACGATGCATTACTAGAAAAAATCAAATGATACCAGCATTCCTCAAAACATTCTATTTTTATTGATTCCGTATTAAAACAATCAAAATAATTAAAATGACAAAACTTCATATTCCCAACACAACACTAGCCTAGCACATACAACCTAACCCTGCTTATGCTGGAGTTCATCCCCTTTAGCACCGATTTCAGTATCAACAACTTTCAGTTCGGCAAGTACCCCCTATCTCAGGGCATTGGACTGGGAGAGGCTGAGGCATCTCGGAGCCAGCCAACGCTTCTTGGGAATGAATGGAAGTAAGAATTTTAAGACTAGGATGAAATTCTGGGCATTTCTAAGACATTTTAAGGCCTTAAATGTAACTTTCTGAATTTCAGACTTTTTAAGACCCTGCAAGAACCTTGCATATGCAAACGTTTAAACCCCTGTGTTAACCAGGGTATGTGAGCGGAGCGGAGTGGGAGCGGAGTGGGAGCGGAGCAAGGCATGGAGCGGCATGATTTTGCCTGGAGCTTGGAGCGGATTTTTTGAAAGTCGGAGCGGCGCGATTTTCTCTCGCTCCGAGAGCGCTCCACTACCGCTCCGGCCCATAATGCAACTGCGTTAGCTATAGCATGAACAAATTCACGCTACTGTTCTACTAAAGCGCGCTGATATTTTTCTCAGAGTATTGTGTATTTGTTTTTTTACTGAACGCACAGAGGTTCGATTTAAAAATAAATAAATAATGAAAAATTACAGTGGAGCGTTAAATAGAGACCTTTTTTCCATGGAGCGAACATGGAGCGAGGATCAAGTGAGGAGGGAGCGGAAAATGGTAAACCCAGAGTGGAGCTGGAGCGGAGTGATCATGAAATGCTCTGAGCGCGGAGCGGAAATTCTTGCCGCTCCACTCCACTCACATACTCTGGTGCTAACTCGGATTGTTCTGCAGTTTATAGTGTACAACAGTACTTAAACACTTACCCAAGATCCTGCCTGTAGGGCACTGACATTTACCATCCTCACCCACGATGCCTGGACACTGGATACATTCGTAGCCATCCTGGGTAACACCCTGTGAAACACAGCAAGATTTTATTACAGCTGTTTGAGCGGATATGATGTGCGTTTATGTGAACACAGAGCAGAAGAGTTGATACCGGGCTGGAGTCTGGACACTTTTGGCAAGCGATTGATGCTCCGTTGCTGGTCAATACCTTGAATCCTGCCTGACACACACAATTCAACCCTGTTTTAGAGACAAAATGAGAAGCAAGAAACTGGTGAAGCAAGCAGAAAGCACACGTTTTCCTGAAATAAAACAAAAGTCTGGTATCAATGAATATCAGTAAAATAAAATCTATTTGTTTGAAGACAAGCTCCTGAAATGGCTCTAATATACACATTATTCACAACTCTGCAGGTTTCAAATAATTGATGGGACACTCCAAACCCAAATAAAGAACTTTAAGACAAAATTTCTGAGAAATCTGTCTAGCATCAAACATTAAGTTACAGTTAAATGAATATCAGGCATTCAAAACTGGAGACCAGTTATACCATGGTATAATAATAACATGGTAGAAAAGTTACTGTAAACAGCTACAGTAGTATGTTTGAACACACGCGGTAAAATTACTTGTGGAAGTATATCTGATTTTGGTCTGATAAAGCATTTAGGGATTTATGGCATCTACTGGCAACAAAACCTTCTGAAGACTTCTGTTCAGAGAGCATCTCCTCTCCTAAAGCACTTGCATTTCTCTTACATAAAGATGTAACACTTAACACTCTGCTCTGGTTCTCACACTGTCTTGGAACTTGAATGTCTCTTCATATTGTTAGTTGCTTTGGATAAAAGCATCTGCCAAAAGGTTGTGACGCAATACAATTTGCTCCCAATTAGAACATGCTCAGCCCCATTCACACCTGCCACCAGCAAGTGTCAGGGGTGATCCGAGCACACAGATGTGAACATGGTCCTGTGCATCTCAGAAACAAAACGTGATCCGAAAGATGTGACTTATTAAGCACAGTTCCGTCAAAGAGAGCCGAGTGTGTTGCTTTTACAGCATCTCCTATGTTCATCAAGTGGGACACACAGCAGTAAACACACCTAGAATTTGACAGTGGTGGGTTATTTCAATCTCATTAGTAAATATGCAGTTGAAAATGAAAATAATATAAAAGATAGATGGGTGGATCCATAATAATACTGACTTGGTATTCATAGAACAGCTATGTTGTTAGGACAGCTTATTTAATGGCAAACATTTACTTGCCCACATTTATTGCAGATCATTGCAGATTAGAGCTTAGTGAAGAGACCATTCTGTCATATGTCTACACACCACAGCACACAGTGTGAACAACACGAAATTCTCCCACTGCTTTTGACCCATTCACCAAGTGAAGCAGCGGGCAGCCAGAAACACCCGGGGAGGTGCCAGTTGATACAGAAAACAAAACAAAATATTGAGGCTACTAAAAATCTGGAGGCTAATGGGTCACTGGGAATTAAAAAACCCTTTCCCTCGTGTTGACACAAACTGCCAAATTGTTCACAGTCCCAAAACAGCAGTGATTTATCGAAAGGTTTGTATAATAAACTGAAAATAGTAGTGTAAATGTACATAAGTGGACTGTACATAAGTGGACTGAGGCTGCTGGAGTAGCTGGTAGTCTAGTGGTTAGTGCAATCAAATGGTCGTGGGTTCGAATCCCAGGACTGCTAGTGGCACCCCTGAGGTATCCATGGTAACATCCCCCCACACACAGCTTCCCACTCACTTGGTCAATGGGTTAAATGCAGAGAGAAGTTCACAGTGTGTTGCTGTGGTGTGTTAACATATGACAAATGGAAACGTTACTTCAGTACTTAGGTTAGCTAACTCTGTTAACAAGTAGTCAAAAGGGGGTGCTAGTGCATATCAAAGCCAAATGTGAATTTTAACAACGTTAAGACTCTATATTGGGTGTGTTTTTATTTAGTTATCTTCGTTTTTAACAAAGACAGTAGACCCTGTTACCCTGCCGTTAGCTTGCTGTGCTAACTGCTGCTGCTACCTGATTTCCCGCTGATTTGATTTGCTCCACATCTCCTACAAGACAGACTCGAAATGTCGAAATGGCCTCCAGCGCTGCAGTCGGACGGCTGCGTGAGAGAGATGGAAAACTGTTCGCAGGAGAAGAGGTTTGATTTTAACGACAAAATGAAAAAGTATCCTAACGCTAGTCGAGCCTTCAGCGTCCCCGTCGCCATGGTGCTGACAACAAAGCCCCGCCTCTTCCTCCAGTATACACAAACACATGCGCGCGCGCGTCCACCCCTCCCTTACTGGCAGCATGTAAACAAATACATGATTATTTTGCTCCCTTCTTGTTTTAAAATACATCATGGGAAGTCGTCTGTTCAATGTGTACCCGAATATTTACTTTCACTGTGTTCCTATATCCACATACATAATACATCCAATGTGTACATGCATACATATACTTCTACAGGTTTATTTATTCGCATGCGCTCAAACATAGGTTTTTGTATTGTTTCTATCGGGTACTTTTTATACTATACTGATATACATATTTTATTCTATTGTTTTGTTGCTCTTCCTTTTGTACTGTCCACTTGCCGCCGTAACAATGCAAATTTCCCACTTAAGAATGACGCCTGGGTCCCATCACCACCAGGAATTTTTTATAGAACATAGCATTTCACATCAGACCACTCTGAATAACTCTGCTAACACTGTAACTATTGACAGGAAACAGCGCTGCGGTCGACACGGTAGACATGCCTTTCATACACCTCCCACTGCAAGCATGCAAGTCTGTTTCCAGACAACAGCTCTGCATTCAAGCCACACCACACTGGAGAACTCTCGGCTGCTGGTGTCAAACCCTCTTTAAGTGAAGTGACTATTAGCCAAGCAAAGTTTAGAATGCAAACCGTTTACTGATCTCCAGGTTTTTTTTCAATTTGCTTATTAATCTGCTTTTTATTACGGTGTTAGGAATAATAATAAAAATGCTTCTGAACTCCCCCTCAAACGCCTCTTACTGGCTGCTCGAGGAGGCGCCGCCCTTTGCTGTTTTCTATTGGCTACATGGGATTGGTAACACCCATATCAGAGCTTTACTGTTTCCTATTGGCTTCTGGCAACGCCTCCCGCCTCACCACTTTAAAAGTCGCGGGCACAGCTCTCGCCCCCTCCGAGCTGCGTGCGGCGGTAGGTTGAGGTGGAATGCGATAGTTTTGTGCGCAAAAACTTACAAGAAAATCGTAAATAAGTTCAGTCTCGTCTTCTACGGACAGTAGAAAGGTAAGTCTGAAGAAACGGGGAGTAATTATTTCCGTTTTTGTGTATCTCCCTCCCTTCTGTGGAAGAGTAGACTCAGCCGCGTGTAGCTTCAAAACAAAGCAGGAATGGTGGTTTGTCTGGGTCGCCTTCGATATTTTCGAGCTGTCTTTGAGCCAAATGAGGCTTTATTTCGCACTATTGTCGAAAAACTACTTCGGGGAGGTTTTGTTGTTTAAAACAAATCAGTTTTGTTGTTTTCTCCCCCTTCAGCAAGTGTCACGTGCAAACCAGTTTCCCGCCATGGTGACGGTGCGGCGCCTTCTGGGCCTGAACTCGGCGGCGGGCTCTGAGGATATACGAGCTTTCTTTCATGGCCTCTACATTCCAGAAGGCGGCGTGCATATTGTTGGAGGCAGGAGAGGCGAGGCCTTTATTATATTTAACTCTGAGAGAGACGGACAGCTAGCCCTGGAGCGCTCTGGAGAACTCCTCCGTGGATCCTCCATCACCCTCCATGTTAGCAGCTTAACAGAGTTGAAGCGTAAAATCGAGTCACGATTGAGGAAACAGAAGCACTCCTCAGTGGAAAAGAAGGTAGAGTCGGGGAGGAGAAGGGCCCACGCGGACAAGGTGACAAAGCTGAGGAGGAGAGCGGAAGCTCAAAAGAAGGCCAAGCTGGAAAAGAGAAGGGTAGAAGAGGAAAAGAAGGTGGCAGAGCCACAGGCAGCGCAGTCAACAGACTTGGGTACTGCCCTGCTACTAGGCCTAGTGGCTGCCATTCAAGGAATGCAATCGAACAATCAAGAAAGCCAAAGCCAGTCACCACCTCAACCAAAGCCGTGTCAGTCTGAGATTCAAGGTGTAGACCAAACGTATTGTACCAGCAAAGTTCAGGAAAGCAACGCACACGTAAAGGCACAGGAGGAGAGTGACAGGACAGAGGTGAAGACCTACACGCCAGGTTATCTTCGTCTGTATGGATTCAACAGCCATGTGACCAAAAAGGAGGTGTGCCGTTTCCTTAAGGGCCTTTCTGTGCTAGATGTCTTACCAAATGCTTTTCTAGACGAGGACTGCTGCTGCCTAGTCAAAATGGCTAGTTTGTCAGAGGCTGAGGAGGGCCAGAAGTACAACTGTACTTACGTAGGAGATTCCTGTGTACAGGTCAGGAGGGGCCATCAGAGGATGTGGGTACGTGCTATGGCGCTTCATGAAAATGGTCAGTCTTCAAAAGCCACAGAACTGGACAGAGTCTCTCCGGATAGACGGCCATTCCGGGCATCTCCAGTCAAAAGGTTGTCAGAGGACAGGTCACTTTCAGGATCTCCAAAGCGGCGCCACTTTGACTCTTGGGATTCTGGTACGGAGTACTGTGTGATGGTGAAGAACCTTTCTCCACAAATGAACAAAACTCAAATAAAGGAACTGTTCTCTTGTTTAGATATTCCAAGCCACAGAATCATCCATCTGCTGGATAAGTATGGAAAACGGACATCTACCGCTTTTATTATGTTTACAGACCCAGAACGTTATGCCTCTACCATGAACATGGATGGTACACCTTTTGGATCAAAGACACTTGTTGTATCATCGGTCACTAAGGAAAAAATGAGGTACATGATGAAAAAGGAAAAGCTTAAAGAAAGCAAGAGACCAGCTAATCACGTAGAACGAGACTGGACTGCTCTGTCTTGTATATATGCACGGAATTTCCCAGCAGACGTGACTAAGAGGGAAGTCAAGGACTTCTTTGCCGTGTATCGCATCAGTGAGAATGACGTTATGTTGCTTCAGGATGACTGCGGCAACAGCATTGGGGAGGCAGTCGTTGAGTTTGGGAGCGAATGGGCCGCCAAACAAGCTTGCAGTCTGCATGGGGACCATTTTTTGGGACAACAAATAATACTTACCTGCATTTCACCTCAACAGATGAAGACGGTCCTGCATGCAACATATTAAAAGACTTATGTATTCTACTTACACTACAGCTATTCAGTGTGAACATGCAAGACATTTCACTTCTTTAAGAAATACATAGGTCTATAAATTGTCAAACCGCAACTAAACAAGTGAACAACTTAGTGCTCAAGATCTGTATTTTTGTTTGAACTTTGTACATAAAAATAAAGGCAGTGTTATAAAGTAATGCCATTCTGTATTTGCATACTTTTGACACCAAGACAAAAGAAGGCCGCAGTATAGATGTGAACCGTTGGCGAGGAGATGCTTAGTTTGTTTCATGTCTGGACAGATGTGGGGAAAAATAGCAACAAAGTAACTCTTACTGCTTGTCCCGTGTTACTTGGCGGTTTAGTTACACCAGAAAACTCATCTAAGCCTGCTCTGCAGCTCAGTAGTTCATACGGTCTGACATCCTGTTATGTTAAAAAAAAAAAAAGTATGGTCAAATAGAACCACAGAGCTGAGCAAAACAGACTGTATTTTGCCCCACCCCAAATTCTGCATCCACTTTCAGCCAGAGTACCACACAAGAGATTTTTAACTTTTTATTTGGATCACTGTAGAAACCTTACAAATATACAACTAAGGTAAGATTTTTCAATTTAAGGATAGCAAACTCCTGCAGTATATCCACTATAGAACTAAATACCACAAACATAAAAGCATATTTCCCAAGCTGGTAGGTAATCTGGTCCTAAAAATCACAAATTTAAAATGTTCATACTGAAAAGCACATTAAGGGATGGATGTCATGCAGAGACGATCACTGTTCACAGGAGTGGCTTAGTTGTAGAATCTTGAAGGGCCTGTAAAGGGATGAGGAGGGAAAAATGATGTGAAGGACTGTGCAGAATAGCCCACACTGAGGCATCGATTAAAAAAAAAGTATAACAGTAAAAATCACATTACAGAGATATGCTTGTTACTAATGCAAGTAAACAGCTTTTAAAACACTTATTTGCACATGTGCAGGGATTAGCAATAACTTTGTTCTGTGAAACTGAAACCATGTTTGTTGCGCAACGAGAAACTCCCAAAGAAATGGCTTTTACAGTCTGACTTCCACCTTATGCATGCAACACTAATTTTAACTGCTCCACTACAGCTTGATTATACTGGACATGACAAGAGAGTAGCTACGTGTATGAGAGAAGCTGTGTTCTTCGTGCAGCTGTTATACCTGCCATGCTGCTGGAGAATCGGTCACTGGAACTGGGAGGAAGACGTGAAGAGTAGTTCATGTCGCTTAGGGAGTTCGATGAGCTAGACCCGGGACCCTAGAAAACATTTTACATATGGAGAGGATGATAAAGGAATGCAGGAATAACACTCTACAAGATAAAGCAACATCACTGTCTCTTGACTGGTTCTAATCAGCACCGTTATAAGGACTCAAAAACTAGATACGCCTGGCATACGGTCTACATTCTTTCATCTACTTAATAGAAATCATCACAACTGGACAAAAGGCAAGTCGGCAAAGTGATTGATGCTTTCTTTGACGCATATGACCTACCTAAACACTGCTGCAGACCAAGTACAACCCTTCACGGCAATGTTAATCTCTAATGTTATCTTTCAGAAGGAGAGCAAGTTTAAGGTACCGACTTGGTCTCCACCTCCAAAGATCTTATGGAGTCCATGCCTAAATGCATCAGAGCCGTTTTGCTGGCATGGGAGGGGCTTACACAATCTTAGGTATCAAGATAAATTATTCTGTTGTTACCCTTCTCCATGCATCTCAAGAGCAGTTTTCAGATACGTTCTACCTCATTTGGGCAATTCTTTGAACACCACAGAAGTCTACAAGGTACCGAGGAAATGTTTCGCAGGCGGTACTCCATCAAGACATCTGTGAGCTTCTGTGTGATCTTCAGCACGATCTGAGCATCATCTTCATTTTCAATACGGAAGGTGTCCTAAAAATATATGCACACAACTGAAATCTCAAAGCTCATCACTGCCAAACTTCAAGAAATGCTGCAAGAAGCTGTAAAATACCACCAGTAACTGTATTACACACTATAAACGCATTTAAACACTTCTGACAAAAAAAGCAGTTATATACACATTACAGTTTCATTTTAAATGTTCACATAAAACAATGAGAATATGTACCAGATATCTGAGGAGAGTCGCAAGGGTATTGCTGGGCTCTGGAGTTTTAGGACCACCTCCAATCATTCGGTCATTACCAATGTTCAGTGGGAGATCATTGGGGTATGGTCTGCCCATGCCCTCATTGCATAGACCCATTCCAAAGCCATCCGAGCCCATGCGCATGGGTCCGCCATTTGAGAAGCGCTGCATGCTATCTGGGCTTCCCATAAGCCTGTCCGGTCCTGGCATGGAATTACCATAGCGAACAGGGCTAAGTCTGCCCATATCAGGCTGGCCCCTCCTCATGAGACCATCATTCAGACCACCAGACATGCTTGAAGGGAAATCAGACATTGGTCCACCCCGAGGAGGAAATTCTCCTGGGTACATAGGGTCAGGAAATCCACCACCAAATGGGCCACCTAAGAGCAAATATATTTAATGACTGAACACATCCAAACACAAATTCTGCTTCTTGGCTTAATGGGATACTTGGTTTCACATTTAAAAAGTAAAAAAAAAAAAACTAAAATACATCTGATCCCAGTTCACAATCTGATTCTGATCACACACCACCAATGCTGGTAAGTTAGAGGGTAGCACTTGCTTCTAGTGAGCCAACCATCTCTTTTTGAACTCCAATGTATAGCTCCAAGTTCCCGGAAAGCAAGCGCAAGTGGTAAATCACGGATGGCTTGCATCACGTCATGACTGGAGGAAGATGGAGGGCCATCCACCCAGAGACAGCAAGAATTTTTTTTTTTAGTTTATGCTCTCTAGGACTCTCAGCCATGGAATGCCAAGGCACTGCAGGGGACTGAACTCAAGATGTTAGAGCCATCCACACTGGGGTTCACAACAAAGGCTTAAAAACTCAAACGTGAAGTACCACAAGACCGAAGGATTCCATTAATAAATCAGTTAATTATTAACTTTACTTTCATCAACTTTAATATTAATAAGAGTAATGGAGATAAATAAAATGCAATAGTTTATACTTGACTATCCGCACCATCTGCGTTAACAGGAGAAGAGTGTTTATCAAATGCACTGCCACTAAGTGTAAGGCATTGACCATCCCAGACTATGTAATTTCAGGAAAGCTTACTTGGTTTGTGTTTCTTCATTACACACTAACACACCACTAACCTGAGTGGAGACCTCGAGGAGCAGGCCCAAGGAGACCTGCAGCGCCTGGTCCTCCCACACTGGGATGTGCAGTCTCTGAAACACACAAACAGTATTTTGTGAACCGAGAGCTAAGAGTTTCCACTGTGCAGCTTGACCCTGAGCCCAAGCACTGCATGTTTGCAAAGGTATGCTGTTACACCGATAAACCACGTGGAATAGGCAGTCATAATCCAACTCCCTTCTGGCGAGGAGACAGGACTTACTCATGGTCTGAAATGCTGGAAGTTCACCAGGTTCCTTAATGACGACCTGAAGACAAAACAAATAACTGTCCATTAACAATGGGATACGGAGTGAAAGGAATAATTCTGTGATGGACTGTCATAAACAGCAGCTCACACATATGCCATTTACTTTTGACTTTGTTTTTTCTGTACACAGACCCATTTTTTTCAGCCCTACATAACCACAAAGTCAGGGAAACGAAAAATCACCTGTTCTCACTCTATGCTATTTCAAATTATTGTTAACTGATAGATCATTTTAGTTAGACATGGAACACTACATATTTTTAAAAATAACTTTTCATTTACAACAGCTTTGAATATGATCAGACTGATCCAGTCAGGAAGAAAACAAAATAACTACATGGATCTACACCAGTCAGCCAGAACATGAAAACGAGCTGGTGGCCTAGTGGTTAAGGCATTCGCCCTGTGATCAGAAAGTCTGGGTTTGATTCCCAAAACCGCTAGGCACCACTGAGGTACCCTGAGCAAGGTACCGTCCCACACACTGCTCCCCGGGCGCTGTGTTCATAGCTGCCCCCTGCTTCACTTGGTGAATGGGTTAAAGGCAGAGGAAGTATTTCGTGCTGTTCACACTGTGTGCTGTGGTGTGTTCACGTATGACAAATGGTCACTTCACTTTCACTAGCCTAATATTGTGTAGGTTCCCCTCATGCTTTCAAAACAGCTCTGTCCTATTTAGGCATTGGCTCCACAAGGCATTGTGAACTGTGATATTTGGCACCAAGACATTAAAAGCAGATCCATCAAGTCCTGTACGTTGCAAGGTGTGGCCTTCATGGATCAGACTCGTCCCTCACAGCACACAGATGCTTGATTATTTGGATGAACTTCGAGGCCAAGTCAACACCTTGTATTCTCACAATCCTTAATCCATTCCAGAACAATTCTGCAGTGTTACAGGGTGTATTATTCCCTATTGGCACTTGCCTCTTTTAGCAGGATAACAATGCCATTAAAGGTACACCTGGTCTTTAGGTAGCTGGTACATGTCGATGTAACGTCCTGTTGGAGAAATTAACATTTAATCTATCTGGTTTGCTTGTAGAACATATGTTTTAAGTAGAGAATCAGCATATTCAGTAAAACGTAGTTAAAAGCTAATGATT
>JBBPDE010236108.1:0-12337 GCA_037974605.1 Nannopetersius ansorgii | reverse complement strand
ACTGATTAATCCAGGTGATCAGTTTGTCCATTAATGGCAGACAGGAAACAAAGGAGCTGCCTGAAGTTCAGGAAGTAATGCAGCTGTGCATAAAGCCAATGATAGGCTGAACATTCATAGCCTAAATGAAAACACAAAAGGGTAAATATGAAGAGCATTTATTTAAATGCTTATTTGCATATTTTCTGTTCATTTAACATACCATGTCTTTACATTTACATTTCATTTTCATTCCACATTCTTTTCACATTCACACTCATTTCATATTGCTTTTTTGTGCAGTTTTTCTTTTCATTTCACATAACTTTTCTTTACTCTTTTCGTGACTTATTGTACTCACTTGTTGCAGACTTTGCATTCTTTAAGACTGTTTTGGAAAGAGTGTATTTGTGGGCTGAGCCAGAGTGGTTATTTTACCTCTACACTTGTGACCTGGTCTGCCTCAGTGGCATTTCTCATCACGAATGCTGACATCGCCTGGGCATGATTTTTGTGCCTCTAGCCCACGCTTGTGCTTGGCGGATTTGCTGGCATACATCATTCCTTCCCCCGTGTGTGATGCTAAAGTCACAAATCTTACAAAACGCGTGACTGTCCCCCACCCTGCTCTTCTTCAGAAACATAGTCGTTGTCCCATTGATCACGGTATTTACACGAGGGTTTTGTTTTTTTGGCAGGAGTGCCAAAAGTGTCAGAGCTCAGATTTTTTTGTGGGGGACGTTTTTTGTTTTTTTTTAATAACGCAGGTTAAAATACGGGAGTTTTACGGGAAAATACTAATATGGGAGGACGGCGGGAAAGAAGGGTAAATTACGGGACTTTCCCGGCCAAAACGGGACACTTGACAGGTATGTTGGGTACTGATGCTGAAACATTACTGTGGGCTTTTGATTGCAGCCCTGAGAGCATTAGTGAGGACAAGGCACTGAAGAATCACTCCAGAGAACTCCACAGCCCAAAGCTGAGGGGCTTTATACCCCTGTAGGCCACAGGCACGGTGACCGCATGCACATGTGTGGCTCCAGAGCCCACTCTGCTGGTCAGTGCTTTCTATAGAGATACAAGCTGCATATAGACACCAGTGTCAGCAGCGGGGGGCCTGTAAAGCAGCCAAACTCACTCAGAGGACGAGCCGTCTGAGCACTTTTGTTATTTCTGACTACTTCTGTTTCAGGTCATGAACTGCCCTTCAGTATCCTCCTGCATGCACTGCACTCTACTCACGGCCACACACTCCAGCAGCCTTCTGATGGACCCAACACAACGAAACAACCAACATCGCCACGATTTACACTGAGAACCAAACCTGCTTCCAACACACACTCTCACACAGGTGAGTTTAACTGTACCAGACACTCATAAACAAACACTAACACAGGTGAGTTTACCTCCATAAAACACACTAACACAGGTGAGTTTACCTGTACAACACACACTAACACAGGTGAGTTTACCTCCATAACACACACTAACACAGGTGAGTTTACCTGTACAACACACACTAACACAGGTGAGTTTACCTGTACAACACACACTAACACAGGTGAGTTTACCTGTTCAACACACACTAACACAGGTGAGTTTACCTGTACAACACATGCTAACACAGGTGAGTTTACCTGTACAACACACACTAACACAGGTGAGTTTACCTGTACAACACACACTAACACAGGTGAGTTTACCTGCATAACACACACTAACACAGGTGAGTTTACCTGCATAACACACACTAACACAGGTGAGTTTACCTGCATAACACACATTAACACAGGTGAGTTTACCTGCATAACACACACTAACACAGGTGAGTTTACCTGCATAACACACATTAACACAGGTGTGTTTACCTGCATAACACACACTAACACCGGTGAGTTTACCTGCATAACACACACTAACACAGGTGAGTTTACCTGCATAACACACACTAACACAGGTGAGTTTATCTGTATAAGAAGAGATTACATGTACAACCCCCTACACAACACAGTCTTACAAAAGGAGTGCTTACTCACACAAAATACTCAGATGAGTTTACCAGCCCAACACACACTCGCACAGATGAGTTTCCTAACAGAACACACTCATACAGTGGGTAGAGCTTGCAGCTGAATTTGTTTTGTGCCAGTTAATAAATGTCCTTGTACTATGCAGCATCTCATAATACAAACTGATAAAATTGGATTCAAAACAAATCCTGCAAATTATTTCTCAGATCATGAGGAACCCATGGGTGAACCTGTCTTGTGTTCTCCACCCACTGGCTGGGTCGTGTGTGTACACTGCTCTGAATTTACTTGGACTCCACTTTAATAAAAAACATGATGCATTAAAGATTTTCTTGATTGCTTTGTTGCAGCAGTCAATTCAAACTCCACATTTTCCAAACAGTTAACTAACAGGAACAATTTGTTAGCAAAAGGCTCTAACCGTGCCAAAACAGTACAACGAAACTGCACAACAAAACACAAAATAAAGCACTCAGTGTGAATCAATCAGTGCTTGTCATTGTAGTCTATTAGCTTTCATGCCAGTGCCATTTGTTGTCTTTCTACATAGGTTTGTCAAATTGGCCTTCTTGCAAAGAATTGGATCCAGAATCAGAAATGCTTTGATGCAAATTTGATTGATTCCATGACATTTATTTTCTTTCCAAACTGTGGCTGACAACTGAATTACTGTAAAATCTATCAGAGTATAAGAATTTACTGTAAGAAAATAAATAGTAAAATATTTTACAGTGGAGCAGAAAAAGTTACTATGGATACTCAGTCTCTTTTCTCTTGACGATGGGGCCACATCCACATCACATTCAATGTCCTCTCTTGCAATGCACTGAGGGAAAAATCTTCTTGCATGGCTTATCCAAGCTTGACATTCCTCTGCGCCTATTTCTTGGGCAGCAGCAGTCATTGCATTCAGTGAGAGTGTCTGCTCATAGGGACGGGGATCCTAAACCTTCCACCTCTAAGCACTGAAGAACTCCTCTTTGGGATGCAAAAATGAGGAATATGCTGGAAGGAACTACATCATCATATGAGGGTGTGCTGTAAACCACTCATTGACAAGGCGAGAATGATGAAACGCTACATTGTCCCAGATAATGACGAAGAGTGGCATGCCAGGCCTCAACAGTCACTCAGGTAGGATCAGCCTATCATAAAGTGCATTCAGGAACGAGGCGTTCAGTGTTGAATGGGCCAGTAGTGGGAATGTGGCATAGGTCACCAGCATTGGAGATGGAATAACACATGGTTATGTTGGCACCCCTCTGTCCTGGAACTGTAATAGTGGCCCTGTACCCAATGAGGGTCCTTCCACGCCTCCTCACTTTAGAGATGCCGGCTTCATCAACATAACACGTGATGTGCCCCCTCCGCTTCAAGCTCCAAGTGAAAAAGGGCAAAATTGCAATGAAAACTGACTTCAGTTGACTCTAACTGCATGATATGATGAGGCATTACAGTATAGTAATGTTTCCTTACTTCCACATATTGGCGTCTGTCCTCCTTCACAACGTCAGGGTTCCTTTGAAATGGAACTCTGTAGAGCTGCTTCATTGCCATATGTTTTTTTTCTTAGGATGTGGTCCCGGAGGCTGGTTAGCTCACTCCAAAACCTTGATATGCTTCTTGCGGAGCCACTCCTTGGTTTTCGTGGCTGTGTACTTCGGGAAATTGTCATGTTGGAAGACCCAGCCACGAGTCTCTTTAGTGCTGTGACTGAGGGAAGGAGGTTGTTGCTCAAAACTAATCCTCTCCCTAATACAGTGCAGTCATCCTGTCTCCTTCGCAGAAAAGCCAAAGCCCCTTCCTTCTTTTTCCTTCAAACACGGCCGTTTAGACCAGAAAGTTCTATTTTGGCCTCGTCTGACCACATGACTTTCTCCCAGGCCTCCTCTGGATCATCCAAATTCTTTACAGATCATACATTTTTACATTCTGTCTCTCACAGCGGGAATGCACCTACAATGTGAATTTCAGTGGGAGAACTTGCAAAATCGCAGGGTGTTCAAATACTTCACTGTATACACATCATGCACACTACATAAAGCATTTCACACACACACACACACACACACACACACACACACACACACACACACACACACACACACACACTATACACATCATCACGACAGCACACATACGTTATAAACAGCTCTGTTTCTTATGGGGACTTATTCCTAAGACTGCATCTTTTCTTGGACTCGGTCTTGACTCTGCCTCTACCCTGTTTGGACTCGGTCTTGACTAATCCTGGACTTGGACTTGTCTTGGACTCAACAAATGTGGTCTTGATTACAGCTCTGATATCAGAGGTTTTTTATTTTTTTAACCCTTTTTGGATTTGATCTTGACTTGGACTTGAAGCTGTTTGGATTGAGCCTATGGGGACTCGTTTTTTTCTTTATTAGTCCTGAACTTGAAATCTATAAAGGTGGTTTTGACTGCAGCTCTGATTTCATGAGATATTCTGTGATTGTGGATGAGAAGTGAAATGTTGGACCGGATCTGCAGCCTGTGATTTGAAAGAAAAGTGTCTATAATGGCTAGTCATCTGAGGCTCTCTGCCAGGAAGTACTCATTACTGGCTTCCTGTTGTTCCCCAAGAACGTATAATCACAGCTGTAGTTCCTGCCACTTCATACCCTCTGCCACCACACTTCCTGTACATGATGATTCGCCGCGGTAGACTTCCACACGCACCAAATTGATCCTTTCCTCACGAATCATTCAGAGCTATGGAGCACGTTCGCTGAGGCTAATTGCCTTGCCGTGCGACGTCAGCAATCACATGAGTGTAATTATCATTCCGACATTCTCCTTTTTCACGCGTTTTCATTCTGATTTCATTTTTAACTTGACCCACTCTGCCCAGGGTGAGATCCCACCTCGCGGATTGGTTCCGGGCCCTAGTAAGGGTTAGGCAGTTAGAGAAGGAAAGAATGAGTGAATGTTTATTTCAGTTTTGTTTTAGTTCATTTAATTAATATGTTTTTTAGGTTTTTTTTCTTGATTTTGCTTTAGATTCTTATTTTTTCTTGTTTATTTTAATTTAGTTTTGACCCATTTAAGAGCACTTAAATGGTTTTAATTCAGTGTCGAGGTGTCTCAAAGACAGTAATGTGAAAGACTATCAGTCTGTTTGTCAGTCAGTCAATCAGTTACTCTGTCTTTCATTCTTTCTATCTGTCCTCCTATCTGTTCATCTGTCTCTCTATATCTTATCTATCTATGTCTGTCTGTCAATCAGCCAGTCGGTCAATTAGCACTGCCTGTCTTTCTTTCTGTCTGTTTGTATATGTATCTATGTAGCTGTCTATCTGTCTGTATTTCTGTCTTTCTATCTTTCTAGCTCCTTTCTAATTTGCCCTTGATATGAAAGTCTAAGATATGATATAAAAAAAACATGCAGCTCAAAGCTTACATGTACTTCAGAGTGAATGATGTGATCTCCAGACCATAAGACCTGTAATACTATTGATTTTTATTCAAGCTTAGAAGTCTTTTCATCTTCATTCCAGAGAGCAAGTGTTTGCTAGCATAAATGCAGCAAACATTAGAAAAGACTGCCACTTGGTCTGATAGAGTCTGAGCAAATGATGGATTAGAAGGAAGTGGATGCTGATCTCTGACAAGTGCTCTCATCAACCCCACCAACATGAAAAGCTTGCAGGATAAAATTTGGGGATACGCTCTGAATTTGCTCGGTAAACGATGTTGCCTGTAACATCTGTAAGATTGTTGTTGCTTGAGTGATCCTAAGCAGTTTCAATGAAATCCAAAATGGTTGCAGATTTGTCTCAGGTGGTTGCTGGTGTATTTTAGGTGGTTGCTAGGGTGTTTCTAAGCAGTCGATAGGTTATTTCTAGTTGTTTCTTGAGTGATTGCTCTTGTATATCTAAGATGGTTTCTTAAATTTTGCTGGCAGGTTTCTTCAGTGTTCCAGGTGATTGCTAGGGTATGGTCAGATGGTAGCTGGGGCAGTTGCTAGAATGTGTGTTTGTGTGAGTTTATGTGTGAGGGTAGTATGATAAGTATGATTAGACTAGAATACGCTGTTAATAAACACTTTATTTCACTAAATGTGTATTTGGTTTGAACAAGGGTCTGCATTCAAATTTAGCATATCATGTCTAATTCAATAAGTTTGTCTGATTTGTTAGCCTGTTAGCTTGGTCCTTTGGTCCAAGGGCCTAACAGATGATGCAGAGAAACAGATAGACTACAGTCTGTACCTGTAAACTACACAGCACACCTGTGTGGTCAGTTAAGCTGATCCAATGGAGTGGAGGTACAATTTATTTAAAATATAAATAATAATGTTATTTGAACCCCCATTATTATTTATATTTTAAATTTTGATAGTTTCCTATTATCAGCAGTACAAATTGAAATATTGTAAACTGAGAATAACAGTCACAGTCATGATTAATAATGAGGGGATTAGTAATAATTGGATTATTTCTAGTAATCTCTTCAATGAAATCTATGTCCTGTATAGGCTGTTGAAATGTTAATGTTTTAGTAGGAAAACCCATGTACTTGCAGATCATATACCAGCATCCTATACTATAACGTTGTTGGTTTTATATTTGTGGTTCCAATCTAATTTTTTTGTGGCAGGTTCTTCGCTGAAGCATAAGAGGAAAAAATCTCTCATTGGTTGGGCCATGAGAAGAGGATACAGCAGCCAATCAGAAGGAAAGATCGACCTCAGTCCTGCCTCCAACAAGTTATTTGGCCAACCGCTCGCTTCGATTTGTCCCGATGGGAATCTGCCCAAACCAGTTACGGTGAGGACTTTGATACATTTAAAGGGGATTTCAGGGTGGTTCTGAGAGGTTTGGTGTGAAATGTTCTATTCCAGAGAAACTCAAATGTCAAAATTGTTCTCAGTAATTGTGAATGGAACCAAATGTCGGCCTCTAAAATCTCCCTCTCTCAGATATTTATTCCATGAAATGGTTATTAATGCACAGCCTGGTGGCTTTTACCAGAGTTTTTAAACCCATTCATGGTGGAAGGATATGTGCAGGGCGTTGTGAGGCAAAATAGTCCCTAAAGAAAAATTATTACATAAGATCAATATAAATGGAATATATATATATATATTATATATATTAGTGCCGGGCCGTTAACGGCGTTAACGCGAGACAAAAAAAATATCGCCATTAATCTGTTCACAAAGTTGGGTTGGGAGATGGGTCTATACTACGCAAGCTATGATGACTTTCACCTTGATATTTTAGTGCGGATTTACTCTCTCTCTCTGTCTGTCTCTCTCTCTCTCTCCGTCTCTCTCTTTCTCTCACGCGCCCGTTTTAAACCTGTCTCGCTCTCTCTGTCTCTCTCTCTCGCACGCGCTCTCTATGCCTCTCTCTCTTTCTCGTTCGTGACTTTTCCGGAGCGCGGATCATCTCTCTCTCGCTCTCTCCCTTTCTGTCTCTCTCTCGTTCGTGTGATCATCTTTCTCTCTCTCTCTCTCTCTCTCTCTCTCTTTCTCTCTCTTATTCTCTGTCTCTCTCTCGTTCCTGACATTTCCGTATTTAAACCTCGAGTTAATATTTACATGTTCTTTAAGGGTAATGTATTAAACTGAGTTCCAAATGAAATTAAAGGGATCTGGGAGAACATTTGGAGGCATATTTATGGTTTATACAGTAAAAACAGGCATTGGGATCATTTGGGGGGGGGGGGTGGGCATTTTAATCTAGATTAAAAAAATTAATCTATGCCCACCTCTAATATATATATATATATATTACATTATATATAATATTACATTTTTTAATGGCCTCTTATGTCAACACATAACTGATCTTATATCACGTTAGGATTACTTCATAAATATGTTCATAAAATTGTACATATTTCTTCATAACTGTTTTTCTGTTCTTATGCATGTGCTTGGAAGTCCCTATATAGGCATGAATTCAGTGTGACCCACAATGGTTTTGCCTATTCCTGTACCGAATCATAAATAATGACCAGGACTCAGCTGAATGTAAACAAAGACGCACTAATTATCATTATGGAAGTAGATTCATTTGCATTTATACTTGACCACATTTTTGGTTTTCGGGCTATTCTGTTATAGAGTTACACATTATACATTCACTGCCTGCTGGAAGAGACCTTCAGAAGACAAATATATTACATTTTGCTACTTATTTTTTTGCAATAAAGAGAGAGAGACACTGACTGACATTTTATATGCATCAGTAAAGGTGCTGTTATTCCTCAGTCTTTAATATTCCTCAAGTGAAGCAGGGGGCAGCCAGGAACACGGCGCCCGGGGAGCAGTGTGTGGGACGGTACCTTGCTCAAGGTACCTCAGTGGTGCCTAGCAGTCTTGGGAATCGAACCCGGACTTGCTGGTCGCAGGGCAAATGCCCTAACCACTAGCTACCAGGTGCCCAAGGCTACCATTTTGTGAATCATTATACACCTACTCTGAAATGCCAGATCCAGTTTATAAATCTGTCATCCTAAACAATGTAAATGAAGAGAGTCTGGATTTTTTTTCTTCATTGGGATGTAACATGCATGTGACATTTGGAAAGAAAGATTCAGGCTAATCTGCATTTTTTGCTACTTATTCAGAAAAAGTATACTTCTGCTCCCGAACACAGCCCAGTGTGACATTTCCAGGGATTTTTTTAGGCTCTTGGGGATGAATGTATGGGACACACTCTCTTCAGGACTTTTTGATATTAATTCTGACATTTTCAGCTTTTTCTTTGGGTAAAACTCAGTCAGTCTTGTATAATACTGGTAGACAGACCTAGCTCTTTACTTTTTTCTACACTATATGGAAAAAGTATTGGGACACATACTTTTGTGACATTGCATTCAAATGTGGTGTTGGTCCTCCCTTTGCAGCTACAACAGCTTCCACTCCTCTTAAAAGGCTTTCCACAAGATTTTGGAGTTTCTTTGGGAATTTGAGCCCATTCATTCTGTAGAGCAATTATTAGATCAGGCACTGAAGTTGGGTGAACTCATCCAGCCATGTCACTGACTGACATATTTTTATATGCATCAGTAAAGGTGCTGTCATTCCTCAGTCTTTAATATGCTGTTCTGCCCTTGAAGCCGTAGGCAGTGTCCCCAGTGAGAATGTGTGAATGAGGAGTGAGGGTCTGTACTGTATCGAAATTGAAATTGCCTTTCAAAACTGTGTTTGTGTGCGTCGTTTGTATTTTATGTTGTAGTTGTGTGTTTTTGTATGCTGTGTTTATTTTATGTTGTAACTGTGTGTGTGTGTGTGTGTGTGTATACAGGATCTACTGTGTGTGCTGTACCACGAAGGCCCTAAAACTCTCGGAGTGTTCCGGCGCTCTGCAAATGCCAAGCTCTGTCGGGTCCTGAAGGAGCGACTGAACTCTGGACACTGTGTTCCATTGCGTGGAGAATCCGTGTTGACAGCAGCGTCTCTCCTCACGGTGAGAACTTCATCAAACTCATTTAACCCAGATTTTCACTAAATCCAGATTTGCGTTTAATCCACATTTACACTCAGTCCAGATTTGTGCTTAATCCAGATTTAGTTTATCCAGATTAATACCGAGCCTAGATTTACACTTATTCCAACTTTAAACTTAGTTCAGATTCATATTAATCCAGATGTACACTTAATCCAAATATACACTTCAGTCCAGATTTGTACTTTATCCAGATTTACACCAGGTTTAAACTTAATTCACTTTCACATTTAACATAGATTCACGCATAGCTTAGATTCATACATTACACAGTCAGTCGATATGTATTAATGCCTAATATCTTTTTAGACTGAACACATACACACACACATATCTGGGTTGAATTGTTTTTGTTTAAAGAAAAGGGCCAAGCAGTTTACATTCAGGAAAAGATTTCAACAGACTGTTGAATCCTGTTGTCAGAATGAGACACCTCATATCCTAATAACATGTTTTGAGGACTCAATTGTATTATTTTGAGAATCATTATACACCTACTCTGAAATGCCAGATCCAGTTTATAAATCTGTCATCCTAAACAATGTAAATGAAGAGAGTCTGGATTTTTTTTCTTCATTGGAATGTAACATGCATGTGACATTTGGAAAGAAAGATTCAGGCTAATCTGCATTTTTTGCTACTTAATTAGAAAAATTATACTTCTGCTCCCGAACACAGCCCAGTGTGACATTTCCAGGGATTTTTTTTAGGCTCTTAGGGACTCTCTTCAGGACTTTTTGGTATTAATTCTGACATTTTCAGCTTTTTCTTTGGGTAAAACTCAGTCACTCTTGTATAATACTGGTAGACAGACCTAGTTCTTTATTTTTTTCTACACTGTATGGACAAAAGTATTGGGACACATACTTTTGTGACATTGCATTCAAATGTGGTGTTGGTCCTCCCTTTGCAGCTACAACAGCTTCCACTCCTCTTAAAAGGCTTTCCACAAGATTTTGGAGTGTCTTTGGGAGTTGGAGCCCATTCGTTCTGTAGAGCAATTATAAGATCAGGCACTGAAGTTGGGTGATCTCATCCAGCCATGTCTTTATGGAGCTATATGCTATATGCACAGGGACACAGTCATGCTGGAGTAAAAAAGGTTCTTACCCAAACCGTGTCCACAAAATGTCTTGGTCTGTGTCGTGGCGGTGCGAGAATCAACAAGACAAAGTCCTCCTTCGCTCAAAAACAAAGCTTTTTTATTACATTTGCAAATGGAAAGGGTCATCCACGAACTCGGGGCAGTCCCAAGTCATGGAGTCCTCTCTGAAAACATACAGTCAGTGTTGTGTTCACCATTTATGCACCTAAGGAAAATTCAAGATGGTCTCTGGGCTGGTCCAGTGGAAAAACACCAGATCACGTACGTCTATTGTCAGCATGACCCCAATACAGATATCAAACATGGGCTGAAATAATGGCATCTCGCAGGCATCTCCATGGTGACGACCCTGAAGAAGTGCTTTCTGGACTAAACAGAATTCTTTAGCTCGAAAACATAGTGCTTACGCTAAATAACAACCTTATCTAAGTCATGTCACTGTGCCCTAAACTCTGCAACCTTAATCACCCTTAATATGAGTATAACTAAAGAGTCATCTGAATAAACCAATTCCCTCTTACAGTATATAATTACAAAGAAATAAATGTAAATCAAAGGAACAAATGTATGATTATAAGGAATATATGCTAATTTCCTCAACATCTGCTTGTATTAAGATTGTCCCTCACTGAAAGTAAGGGAACTAGCCCAAACCCTGAAAAACAGATGTGCCTCAATATGTTTGTTCATTTGGTGTCCATTTGTGGATTTCATTATAAAACCAAAGGCACACAAATGTGTAATATTGCATATGGAATTACTCCTACTGTGTTCTTTGCACCTCCACGCGCCAACAACGCACTTGACACCCACGCACCAACAACGCACTCTTCACTAACTCAATTGTGTTAATGAGGAAACACTAATGACTTCTTAATGAGGCCCATGTAACGGGACAATGCTGTTTAGTGACTGTAGGTTGTGATTGAACATTGATTTTTACATCAATATTTTTTATTTTGCAAAAAAAATCGATTTTATGTGAGAAACAGATTTCAATTTGTTACGTCGGGTGTTCGGGGGGAAGGAGGAGAGATGCAAGCAGGCAGGCTCCAAGTGATGGAAGTTTATTACAAAAACGACACAGACTCTACTACAAAGCAAAACAGGCACGAGGACCATTAAAACAGAGAGCAAATCTACATATAAGAGACAGGAGAATCAGGGAAGGTGAGGGTAATAGTGTGGAATGACCAGCCCTGAACATACACACACATAGAACTTACATACAAAACATGAACCAATGGGCAAACATAATCACTTAAGGAAAACACAACACACCTGAAACTGGGGCACAAGATACAAACATCCACGAATGTCCATACGAATAAGAGTCCGTACCTAAAAACCCAAGACGAGGGTTTTAAACAAGGTCCATATTTGTTTTGGAAATAAACTCATCCACAGGAACCTTTATTTGTTTGCTTGTTTAAGAAAAAGAAATAGACTGAGAGAATGTCACACATGGGAGCAGGGTAGGTGTAAATGTTCAGGTTTACAGATTTAGACTGTGTGTGAGGTTAATGGAGGGGTGGGGGCCCATTATGCAAATAAACTGCATAAGAGAACACAAGCTCATATGAGGTATGTATAGATAGAATAATAGAATAAATGCTGAAGCAAAATATCAATAATGTGATTCACATACAATTTTAGAGTTCTGAGTGTGTGTGTGTGTGTGTGTGTGTGTGTGTGTGTGTGTGTGTGTGTGTGTGTGTGTGTGTGTATGTGTGTGTGTG
>JBBPDE010236091.1:0-12338 GCA_037974605.1 Nannopetersius ansorgii | reverse complement strand
GCAGCAGGGGTGGAATGGGCAGCAGAGTGGGCAGCAGGGGCGGAATGAGAGGGAGCTGAAGGTGCAGTAGGGGCCGCGGTGAAGGCAGGGCCAACTGTGGCCGCAGTAGCGACTGCCGGGACGGACACTGCAGTACCGATAGCTGGGGCAGAGATAGATATGGTGACCTGATTGCCTCTGTAGGAGGGCACTCCATCCTTCTTCAGCTTGGCTATAAGCCCCGTGTACTTTGTGTCCTCAAACAGCCGGCCCACCTTCTGGTTCTCCTCCGTCTGCAGCTGCACATCATGGTCTTCTACTCCGCACTTACAGTTTCGACAGATCTTTCTGTTAAAGCAAAGGAGATCAGGTTATAGTGGAGGGATCCAAATTAATGGCACAATTAACTGAAATTGTATTTTTATAGTTTCACAATCATCTTACAATAAAACTTGGATTCCAAGACCAGGTTGGAAATTGCAACACAAACATCATCACGTCAACCAACCCCTCGTTACACTGCAGGAAATGGATAGTTCATGACATGAATGACTGTATTGAGAAACTCATCTTAAACAGACTGAGGAGCAGAAAAACTTGGCCCAAGGCTTCTCTGGTATATTACGTCAGCCACTCGGCCTGTTAGGCATGTGCCAGCATGAGGAAACAGCCAACAGGGGCAAGCAAGTTAGAAAAGAAAGTTTCAGCACTCAAACACATTAAATACATTAAACACATATACATTTACATTTAAATCTCAGTCTGTACAAGGTAATATTACCTATCACTCTTCATATTCATCACCTGCATTAACGAGAAAGGCTGTTTTAAGTGGTTGGTTTATTACACTTCTTCCGGCGATATATTTTGGCACCCCTGCTGGTCTTTAAAACCTGCCTCCATAAAGCTCCAGAAACACAATGCCAGAGGTTTGATTAAGCATTCAGCTGCAGCACTCTGCATATCTTAACATTTTAACAGTCAATTTAGTACCATGAGACAGCCTGGCTACCTCTGAGGCAAAGGATTTTTTCAAGACTATTAATACCACAAAAACTTGCACACTGCTTACTGACTTAAGTATTTGATGTATTGGACATTTAAAAAAAATATTTGGATGCACAAAAACAGATTACTGTATACACAACAGATTACTGGAATGTCTTATGTTTTATTCTTGCTATGCCATTTCTCTGGCTATTTTAAGACAAAATCTAGCCTAAATCAACATATTACAGACCTTCTTCTGTAAAATCCATCAGGATACAGTCAGGAACGAGCATACAAACTTTCAGGAATGCAGGAGTTCTAAAAGCTGTGATTTTTGTTTCTGAATGTGGAGATTTTGAGGAAAAACTGACCAGGATGGACCTCAGAACTGCACTTCTCAGCTAGATCTCAGCACCCTTTGAATGAATTCAGTGCTCAGTTGAAAGGAAGTAGACATGTTTGGATAGTCTATTCAGATTCTACAAGTTTTTTCCATGACATGATTGCCCCAATTGTGGGGAACACAATGAAATACACATGCTTTAATTACAGTTCAAACTGCAGCTTATTTAAAAAAGGGTCTTTTCCACGTACTGTGTCTTGTCTTATAGTGGTTGAGTTGGGTGGTAGTGGGGATGGAGGGACATCTTTAACGACAGCATTCAGTCTGGCAGGAAAATTAGAAAACTAAAATGTCGGTGAAAGCTTTCAAAGCATTAGTTAACGTCGGCCCTGTCGTTGGAAACACAGCTGGAGATTCACACTGCTGCTCCGGAAACAAGACAAAATGTGAACTCACTTCCTGCGATTTTTTGGAGCTCAGCGCAACAGACTGCTGCTTTGTCTGGACTCGTTCTCAGTTACAGAGAATATATGGTGCGTCAGTGGTTCCATAGTAGTGTTTGAATTCTCGAACGTAAATCTTTCCACCATTCATCTGTCAGTTCACTATATATCAAACTCTACAGAGTGAAGAGTGGATAAAGGAATGGTTCACAATAGCGAACCATTCCGAATGCAGTGTGTGTCGAGTTCTCAGACACAGAAATTCCCAAACCTCCCCCTCCACAGCGCACGTCTACAGCCGAGTGAGGTTCTACCACCACAACGGAGCAGGAGCACAGCGGGCACCCGAGCACCTGTAGAGACTCCTTCAGGAAAACCAACCAAGTGGAAAGAACTGCATAAACAACCCTACTGCGCCCAGTCCAACAGCAGACAGGATTTTGGCCAAATAATGAATGCACTGTTCTTTAAAAAAATAATAAACTGGCAAAGACTGTCCAACTGTGGCAGAACTACAAAACATACTGTTGCTTTTGAAAAAAGTGTCTATTTATAGAAGGAAAGTGTCCTTATATGTGCTTGTCTTTCCCACAAGCAGGTGGGGTTCGAATCTCTTGCTCAGTAACCCAGTGACCTCTTGGTCCACAGGCCAGGATCCTATCCACTAGGACACCACCACCCTTCAAATGTATTCAGTTGTACTTTTACATGCTATTCTAGTGACAATTCACCTGGCATGCCAGTCATGGCCTAATAGATTGGATCCTGGCCGCTGGACCAAGAGGTCATGGGTTTGAAGCCAACCACCACTGGGTTCCTGAGCAAAACCCTTAACCCCAAGTTGCTCCAGGGAGACTGCTCCCTGTAGTTACGGAAGTCGCTCTGGATAAAAGCGTTTGTTAAATGCCATAAATGTAAATGGTAGTAGCCTGTGAACCCGATGACAAGAAAGTTGCTGGTTCAACCCCAACACCCCCCAATCCTTCTACCATTGTGTCCTTGAACAAGACACTTAACTTAAAGTTGTTCCAGGGGGGCTGTCCCTGTAACTAATGACTGGAACTCGCTCTGGAGAAGAGCCTCAGTCAAAAGTGGATGCAATGAGATTTTATCCCATTAAATTTCAACCATTTTCAATTCACCTGTTTTGACACATTGACACAATGTAAAGAGCAGCTTATGTTTGAAAATGCTGTCATCTTAAATGGCACAAAATGTCACAGTTTAAGGTGACAGTGACCTGACATTGCTAAAATAAGTCAGAGTGTGTGAAGCATTTCCTTCAGAATGACACAGAATGAAATATAGCAGTTTCCACAAGCACACAGAAGGGTAATGATATTGGTGCAATATCATTTGAAGAGACAAACCTCCAGAAGTGCAGCTCAAAGCCCTCACACTTGTCCTTGCATTTCAGACAGGCGGCCCCCGCTCCTATCTCATGGCCCAGGGTAATCTGTGGACAGAGCACAGGAAAATCCCATCAGTAAACACAAATCCACATTTAAAGGTTTCTTACAGGCCTTAAAGCCTTTCTAAGCAGCTTTTCACATTATTCAGGCCCGTTTTAATAGTGAAAGTGGAGCGAATCTCACTGGGGATTCAGGCTGATCTGTTTGTGATAAGGAGAGGGTATGTACTTTTATAAAAATTTTCCTTTATTCTATTTTGATTTTGTTCTCTGTGTGTCTGTCTTCATCAGTGACTCAGACTCTTAGACAGAACAGTTTACATGCTTGGCTGATAACACTTTGCAATGAAGCTTCATGGTATTTCAATCATTTTCACTTCTGCTGTCAAAGTATCATGGCAAACTTTCAAAATCTCCCCACATTATCAGTCTTCCTTCTCATACCAAACAGCTCCAGCAGGAGGATGGCTATATAAGGCTAAGTATTTGAGAATGTGAGGAAAGCCTGGAGGGCTCCAACACGCTTCTGCTTTCAGGCTTTTCTTCTTTTCATCTGTTCATAGAAGGGGCTTAATGAAAATATCCAAGCAGCCCCACCCCCTGGGGATTTAGCTGAATGCTTTCCTCAGGCCTGCTTGGGTTTTAGGACCATGACCTTCACACTGATGTTTACACATACAACTAATATTTACACCATAAATTAGATCTACTAAATTACAGACCTAATACAACAGCAGCACAGCCCACAATGGACAAAACATTTGTATTTCTACCTATGGCAATTGTGACATTCTTTGCCATACATTCATCTCGTACATTGCATTCATTATAATCAATGAGACATGTTTGATAATACATGTGCTGTTTAGATAAAAAAATAATTGACTTCTGTTGCAGCTCTTCTGGAGATGTGATTAGTAAACATCACAGAATAGAAAAAATAGTAAATAATACATAGAAACATAGTAAATAATGTGACGACGACTAACAAACAATATATTACAGCCCTGTAGAGGGTCACACATCGTCCACATGCTCCCCCTCTGCTCTGAATCTATTTTAATATATATTCAGCTTCTCTACTTAAAGACCAGTAGGAGTTGACTGGAGAGCCATATCAGGATCCAGGGTCCTATTGACCATTCCTGAGTTAAATAGTCATCTACCTCCCATGCACATTGTCTGAAAAAGCATAAAATGATGTACTGCATCTCTTTGACTACTGACTCACATGGTTTCTGCATCTTGTCTGCACTACTATGTGCTATGGCAGTGTGTCAACACAACACTGTCCAACCCCCATTCATCACACTATCCTAGAGTAAACCATTGGAAATGGTTTATTTCACCTCTTCACCTCTTGAGCCTTTCCATTTTGTCTGGCCGAGCACCAGTGACATCATCCCACTCCACAAATATAAACCCACTTAAACATACGAACAGCCTACACTGTGCTGAGCTGATGTCCATGCGGGTTCAAACACCCTGATAGAAAAACGGTGAGTCTGTAAGGAATTACATGCTAAATAAAATTTGCTGGGCCATAAAACTGGTGTCAATTGCCATTAATCCACAAAGTGGGACTCATTTCATTTGCAAGTCATGGAACTGATCGAAACACAAGACAAGGCCAAACCACACATTCTTTTCACAAACACGTCACTGCGCATCGTTTCAGAGAGTTGTGAAAAAAAGCAAAGTAACACAGAAACAGGTGGATGGTGAAACTAAGCCAAATGACTTGAGGGTCCAGTGGGTAGAGGATTTAAAGTCTGTTTGCTGGGGGTTATTATTAATAAACTCTAATGAAGATTTATTGGATCAGTGGACAAGAGGGTGAATGTACAAATGGCTGAAATGATGACAGGCCATGACAAGTACATATAAGTATTGGGACGTCTGACAGGGACTTTAGTGATACTGCATTCAAATCCATAGACTTTAATATGGAGTTGATCCCCCTTTGCAGCTATAACAGTTTCCACTATTCTTGGAAAAGGCTTTCCACAAGATTGTGAAGTTTCTATATGGTAATTTGTGCCCATTAATTTATGAGGTCAGGCACTCATGTTGGACGAGCAGGCCTGGCTCACCATCTGGTGTTGGATGGGGATGAGGTCAGGGCTGTGTGTGGGACATTAAAGTTCTTTCACACCAAACGGTAGAAAAGGTTCTTCACAAACTGTGTCCACCAAGTTGGAACCATGTTGTTGTTCAAAATGTAATGGTATGCTGACATATTAAGTAAGCCCAAATCCTGAAAAAAACGGTGTGACCCAATACTTTTGTCCATGTAGTGTATATGACAGAGTTCCTGATTGCTAAAAAAGTCTATTAGACTGATTCTTTTAGATTGCATAACTGCTATCAGTTGCTGACAATCGGATCTTGGAGCAGAAAATGACAAAATTCATAGTTAAACACAGTTCATAATCACATGCATTGTTTGAAAGCCTTTTATATCACTACTACCTGATCATGCCACTGTCTATTGTCTTCAGACACGCCTTTTGTCTCGGACCCCCTATCATTATCCTAAACTCGGACCATCATGGGAGAGAGAACGCTAATAACAATAGTAAAAATACTAATAATAATAATAAACTGAAAGACAATAATAAACATGTTATTCCGAAATAGGGGAACGGTTAGTAACACATGCGAGTATAAACAGCAATTTCGAAAGTGAGAGTGAACTCAAGGCTCCAGTTTTATCTCAGCTTCAGAGATCTACACCTTTCTGGGGAGGTTCCTCAGAGCCGGTCACCTTCTACCCCCTCCTGAGGAACTCTACAGGACCCTCACAGGCAGAACTAACCTTTTTCACCTCCTTTTCGATCTCCATAGTGGGTTTTCCGTAAACTTGCGTGAATAGACGGAGGTCAGGGTGTGTTGTCCCGCTTCTCCAGCTGGTCGCGGCAGAGGGTGGTGGTTCTGCGGCAGGGCTGCCTGAGTTCCTGGCCGCACCCACCTCCCCTCTCCCCGGCCACTCGCAGTTCATTGTTCGTTCCTCCGTTGACTTCCAGCGTGCAGCTCTCAGCCAATGGAATCCCACCACGGGATTCACATGACCAATCAGAAGCGAGGAAGGATTCACGGACACACAACGTACACAAAAGTATTGGGACAGACCTGTAGTCTTTGGGCAAGGGTCCTTCCTCCCACTGAAGGGCAATCTTAATGATTAATCATACCAAGCCATTTTGGACAATTCGTCCAACTTTGTGGACACAGCTACTTTGGAGAAGGCTCTTTTCTATTCCAGTATAACTGTGCTCCAAGGTCCACAAACGCATGGTTGGATAAAAGAACTTAAACAAGCCCACACAGAGCCCTGACCTCAACCACATTCGACACAAACTGCAATGGAGAATGCAAGCCAGGCCTTCTTGTCCAACATCAGTGTCTTACCTCATAAATGCTCTACAGAATGAATGGGCAGAATGAATTATTCCACAGAAACTCCAAAAGCTTGTGGAAAGCCTTCCAATAAGAGTGGAAACTGTTATAGCTGCAAAGAATAAGTGACCAATTCCATATTACAGTCAATGTATTTGAGTGGGGTGTCATTAAAATTGGTCAGGCGTCCCAATATTTTTGGGCATATAGTGTATTACCAGGACACCTTCAAACAAGTATCTGGGTTTTCTGAACTACTTTTGATACTTTTATTATTAGAATCATGGCATTTTATTTTAATTCTGTGCTGTAAAACATACGATTAAGGCTTTTCGGATTTAAAAAGAAGTATTTCTATAACATTTGCATTTATGTGTTCAACGTGTGCACCTTTTTAAAACGGTTCGATATGGCAACTAATTTGAAATTCAAATGTTTTGTCGTATAAAAGACACAGAGACACTGACTTTCATGTCCCTCATGCAGACTTCTGTCAACTACTACATTACAGACTTCCGGCATGATCAGACAGAGGAAGCTGTGGCTTAGTCAAACTGGGCGTGGAGGGTGTCACAAAAGTCTCTCTGTATCTCTCTCTCTCTGTGTCTCTCTCTCCGCCTTGGGGGAGGAACAATTAAATGTTTAAGTGTAAACAAGTTATTAAGAGGGATTTCATGTGAAATGCTCCATTCTAGAGAAACTCACTGAGTCTGAAGAATTCTCTGTGGTACTCTAAGGAACAGGGTGTCTGAACTATTTAATGCCACAGTGGTTGGAGAAGGTTTTGTTCTGAAATATAACCCATTCATGGTGGAGAAGTTAATTATATACCGGACTTAGTAAAGGAAAACACTTTTCCCCCAATTTTTTTCATAATTACTTTTACATGGTCGTTACATATAGAACTTCGGAAGACACCTGCAGGTTCCCTGGTGGTTTTAAAGAGTAAATAAAGTGGCACTGAAGACATGAAGTTGCACTGTAGACTTAATGATCCCTGGTTCCCATCACAACCACTGTAAAGTAGAAAAAAACCTGATTCAATAACTTTCTACTACACATCAAACTACTCTAAATGATTTGCATGGAAGTTGTGAGTTACACAGAAATATATTTCAAAAATGGAATTCCCCTTTAATCTAATATGACCGCCGTCTTGAACATGAGTCATTTTTTGATCGACATTCTAATTCTAATTGTATTTGGTGACTTTTTATAGGCGAGTAGTGATGAATAAAAAATATTATAATTTTTGGTTAATAAAGGAACTAAATTGATGATACTTTAAATCTATTTTTTAGGAAAGAATATTGAGTTTATTTCTACTAAACATTAAGTGAGTAACATGCAAATGTGGAAAATCTCAGTGTGTGAAAAGCGTTTGACTGGTAGAGTACAAAATGCTCAGTCTTTTCATGGTGAAGACTGAACATGGGTGGCCAAAAATGGCCCTGGAAATAAACGAGAGCACTGCAATTATTTTTAAATCAGCATCTCTATGAGTGACAACCATTCCATGCTAGTGTCTGTTAATTTCCTACAAAAACACCTGATTCTGCTTTATGAGGAACTGATTAGTTATCACCTGAATCACATCTTTTTTTAATGAGGAAAATAAAACACTGCTTTAATTGACACTCTCCTCTCACACTAAGACCAGTTGGATGGTGAAACACTACTAGAAGTTTGTCAAGAGTAATTATTGCCATTTTGTTTAGGAGAGAACAAGATATTTCTTTTCGTTAAATTATTCAAGTTCTGTAAACACTGCATCATTTCTCTTATTTTGATGTTTTGTCATTTCCTTAAAAAATATGCTTTAAAGATGAATCGTTTTACTTGGAAATTAGGAGAAATGTTGTCAGCAGTTCTTAAAAGCTCAGGCAAAGCTGTTCGGTTCGATTCTGAGAAACTGAACGTTTTTGCAGTGGGCTTTTATTTTTTTCCAGAGCTGTATACTGCCAGAAGACAGTCCCAGCAGAAAAATAAATCAGAGTGTGCATGATCTGGTCTACTGGAATCAGAACAAAGGTAAAAGTCCTTGTTTGAACTCCATATGCTACACAGCAGTGACTCATGCAAGGTCAAATACAGAGGCTTTAAACACTGGGTGTGTTTCCCAGCCTTATCTGTACATGAACGGTCCTCCTGCTGGCTGAATCAATAAAACCCCTGCATTTAATGAGGTCCAGCTCTTTCTGCAGGATTACGTAAACAGCAGACACCAACAACAAAGTATAAAAGACACAGTCACTCAGTCTAAACATGCTAAATGTTCCTCTCCACGTCTCACAACCTTTTCACAGAATTAAACAAACTATACACGATAAGACGATACATATGTAAAGGAACTCTGTTCTGAATAGCTGCCCATTTTGTGACCCAAGTTCAGCCTTTTCTTCCAGGTTTTACACCCTTTGACCAGTATTTACCAGGCTCTCTTTGCTAAGACTGACAGATATGTAAAGAAACTCTGTTCCGATTGGCTGCCCATCTACAAAAGTTCAGCCCCCTCCCCCACCCCTTCTTCAAAGGTTCTTTATTAAACAGATGGGGTTCTTCGGTGGTTCTTTAGTAAAGGCAATGGTTTTATTCAAAACAATTCTTAAAATGTACTGTTTAAGTGGTTCTTCTTACAATCAAATGTTTGTCTCTGGTATGGAAGAACAGTTGTCTATGCTTCTTTAAAGACTTTTTAAAAATTGATATATCATAGTATTAGTCTGTTAAAGATCATATTTTTGTACAGAACTACGCACATGGTCACCCATTGAACCATCAGTGGGTGAAAGATCTAGAGACTGGGAAGGCAAAGGCAAAATTCTCAAAACTTTTTGCAGAATATAATTTTGGTCCAGGTTTGAAGAATGCTTGGAAACATTATCCTGAGGATAAACGTCACGTGAATTTGTTTGTTTGCACCTGCAATGTTTATTGGAATATATATTTTCTACATGTTTTTATTATTTAGTTTTAGCATTCAATTTTTTCTCTTTATTGTCTATATTGGGCAGTCTCCTAGATGTTTCAGGGGCTCATTTCACCGCACATTGTACTTGTATAAGTGTGTTTAAGCGTGTATGGTATGGTAAGTGGTATAAGTGTTTGTGTCACAAAGAATCCTGAACCTTTTTTTCATGATCCAACACAAAGTGAAAGTCAGTGCGCCAAAGACAGACCTGATATGTCTCCTCAGAACCAACCGTTTGAAAACTTGTTGTTAAATAATGTATTAAAACAGACAAAAACCTGAAAACCAGTCAGTTACATTTTGTTTAAGTATTTGTAATGTTTGAAAAAGCAACATATATATTGCAGTGTAGCATACAAAAAAAAGAATTTTAATTCTCCGCTCCAAAGAAATGTCACACCAGTTTGGCATCAGCTTTAGACACATTGTGTGGGAAATGCAGCAGAAGGGCCTATCAGCTCAGTTTTGGTACTTCATGCCCAAGGTCACAATGACTTATAAAAGTCTAGGGCCACACTGAATCTCTCTACTGCAACAACATGAGAGGGATATTGGTTTTGGCAGCTGCATTTGTGGCCGTTTTCGCCAAGGAGACCTTTGTAGGGTAGGATTTCTTTTCTTCTGCACACTTTATAAATAGACCAGCATGATTATGAGCTTTATACCTTGACATTGACTGGTAACCTTACAAATGATCTCAAATATGAAGAATTTTAGGACACTCACTAATGGCATATTGACAGATTAATTTTGATGATAACCCCTACCCCTAGGTTATATATACTGGTGGAAATGTAAATCCTTTTTAGCATCCATTGGATATAATATTGATGGCACTGATGTGTTTCTGACAGTCACCAGGTCCTACGCATTACAGCAACAAATGAGTTGCAGATCAAGCTCCTGAAGGAACTGTCAGAGCTGGAGCATCTTCAGGTGAGCCTTTGTTCTAGAACCATTATTAATTATTTTAAATGTGAGGACATCGAGAATGCAGACACTGCTGCATCATACTGTAACATGCAGACTCAGAAAAGCTCACAGGCCTACTGGAAGAAGAACTTACTGTTAACGAAGATAAGATAAGATAAACCCACAAGTGGGAAATTTGTTTGGTCACAGCAGAAAGTGGACAGTACAAAGTTAAAAGCAGCAAAAACAATAGAATAGAATAAAAAAATATCTACAGACAGATAGTCTTGGACTATTCAGGTTAAACCCAGACATGCTTGTTAGGCATATGTTTTATCTTAAGCTAGTAAAAGACATAACTATATAGTTAGTTAATACTGACATTAATTAGCATGATTGCTGCAGCAATTACACTATTCTTACATTTTATTATTTTAATTCCAACCATTATTTCTAGCTGCTTCTCCGAGATGTTTTGAGATATCAACATCATATACTGTAGTACCACCTAGCAACACCCTAGTAACCACCTGGGACACCATGGCAACCACCTAGCAACTACAATGGTTGTTTGTGCATTTGTTCTCTTGCATGTACAGCTGGATTTCTGGACGGAGCCTGTTGATGAGTCTCTGCCTGTAGACGTCCGTGTTCCTTTCCACAGTCTGCAGCCTGTCAGGGCCTTCCTGGGGTACAATGAGATCTACTACGATATCATGATCGAGGATCTTCAGGTAAGATTGCTGGATTAGTTATAGGATGGTCTTCTTCTATCAAAGAGTAATTGCTACATTTTATTAACTTGCTGAGAAGACCGTCTGTGTCTGACATTGGCTTCTTATTTTTTCTAGGATCTTCTGGACAAAGAACAGCAAGAAATCATGAAAGCTCGTGCATTCCAGCCCAGAACCACTGATGACTACAACTACGCTGTCTACCACACCTTGGACGAGGTCTTAGCGGAGAGTTGTTTAATGTGCTGACTTACTTTAAATCATATTTCAATGAAATGAGCATGATGGAGGGCTAAAGAGTCAATGTGTATGTATGGTGATTTACATTAATGGTCAAAAGCTAAATGGTTTACTCTGTTTTTTAGATTAACAGTTTCATGGACATGCTGGTTCAGGAGAACCCTAAACTCGTTAGCAAAATCGTGATTGGCCAGAGTTATGAGGGCCGTCCTCTGAATGTTCTGAAAGTAAGTCGTCGACATCAATGAAGTTCTAATAGCATGTCATCTTAACCCTTAGAACACTCATGGCTTGAATCCGTGCTGGCAGCGTAACAAATGGTAAATTCTCAAAATATAGCAAAATGACTCCTTATATGGATGTTCCCCCTGTTTGTGTTTATGCCTAAATTTTCAGGCGTCATGCTGAGCTTTGTTTGGTGTTCCTGTCTCACATAGAAACAAAGTTTATGTGACATAACTACTGGGTCATCACACACAAATAATCATAAAGAACAAAAAATGAACACATTTCTTTTAGATTTTAGAAACAAACAGAAAAAAGACAAGATCTTTGAACCCAGAGGAACTTTCAGGATTAGTGGGTGGAGAAAACCTGCAGAGGGAGGGGGTCCAGAGAGAGGCTGAGTGGCGGCACACCGGGAGAAAGAGCAGTAAATGGAGAGCATGTAGGAGAACAAACTGTTTTAGACTAATACACTCTGAGTTCTAAGGGCTAAACTGCATGACAATGCAGATATGGATAGAAGTGTACCTCTAAGCATTCAGAAGCAACAAATTAATCAATATTTTTTTTATCTTGCTCTTTTACATAGTTTAGCACTGGCTCTAACCTTCCTGGTATCTGGATCGACACTGGCATCCACTCCAGAGAATGGATCACCCAGGCCAGTGGAACCTGGTTCGCAAAGAAGGTT
>JBBPDE010236082.1:0-12339 GCA_037974605.1 Nannopetersius ansorgii | reverse complement strand
CTGGAGGTAGGATTCGAACCTGGGACCTCCTGGTCTGGAGGCAAGTATCCTACCCACTGAGCTACCGCCACCCCGGTTTTTCATTATACTCGGGTGCTCTGTAACTGTACATGTTCAATTTAGATTTCTTAAATGAGATTAAAACTGTAACCAGATTTCAAGAAATCCAGTAGAGACCTGGATTTTAATTCATTAATATCCCCATTCCAAATTTGAAATGAGCTTCCTAGGAAAAGGTTAAGGCTAAATGCTTATTTCAACCATGAAATGGAAACTAAATTATGCAGCAAAACCATATAAACTCCAAAAAAATATTCAAAGCCAAACAAGGAACCCTGTAAAAAAAAAAAAAGAAAATTAGAAATTTGATTGCTAAGAAGCTGGTGTAGAGTTATTCTTATGATCAGATTACTGATGCACTTATAAAGGATTATTTCCAGAATCCTATTTTCTATTGTAATCAGGTAATTGTGTGCATGTAAACACACTCACTTCCGGTTCCTAGTGTAAAATCTTACACCATCAGGATGGATTGATAGATAGATAGCTAGACAGATGAGAACAAACATAGTTCATCTTGAGGGAAATTTAGGAAATCAAACACACATACAGAAGAAATGATAGCTGGAAATTAAAAGAATTCAACAGAAATGTGTTCGCGTATGAGCCTTTCTGACCTGACACTCATCATTTTGCTGAAATTCTCTCCCACGAGTGAACATGAGACACAGGTGCATATAGAAACATCTAAAGGCCTCTGACCTGTTGTTCCAGTTAGACATTTCGCTCAGTAAGAGGAGCCACCAGTGGAATGACACAAACCGAGTCATTATTCAGCATTAGGAATGTTTCCCACAGCCAGAGAGAACATTAGGAACACTTCCCACGGCCAGTGAGGACTGATTAAATGCCAGTTTGCTCTGTTTGTTGTCACAGAGACCTGGTGGGTGTCTATGAACAGATCAGCCTGTTTGTGTATAATAGATTTTTGTTAGGCTAATTGTGTGTCTGGAGGTTTTCATTTAGCCACATTTCGGTTACAAATGTTATTTAAACAGTCAGCTCTCAAATCTGAATGAACTTGAGTGGCATTACTGTCTCATTACTGTCCACTACAAGTCACCTGCTGCATGCTCTGTCCGTGCAAAGGTCATACACACAGTCATTACACAGAGCAGTGCCCAAAGATTACAAATACTGCACTCAAATACTGACATGATCTATGCTTGATGGAGCAAATATATATATATATATATATAAAAAAGCAACTACAATCAAAGCAACTGATTATCACTGATTTCTATTATATGTAAAGAAAGCATAGATGCCACTTTTACCTCTACTGACCCCACTAAGGCATCCTCCAGTATCAGCTAATACTAAATCTATTTAACTGACCTACTCAGTAAGGGTCCACAAATCCTGATGTTTGTAATATTACACTTTAAATATTGATTCAGGAAATGCTGGCTCATTTATGAAAACAAATACTTGGTTTTAGCTTTATTATAATACGATCAAACATAATGTTTGGTATAAAGAATCATTTTGTATCTGCCATCTTTGTTAGATATTTCAAGGATGACAATTTAAAAATGTTTTGGGACTGTTTGGCTGTTGTAGGTTGCAACAGTGTATCAGAAGGTCTAGTGAACCCAACAGGCATTTTCATGTGCTTTGGCAGGAGACTACCAGTGACGGTGTTTAATACTGTTAAGAGAAACTTATTCTGAGGTTCTGTGATTGTACAGTCTGCCTGCAACATACACATAATTTTCTTCTACTTTTGGCGGCTCCCGATTGCCACAGTGGATCAACCATCTCCATTTCGTTCTATCCTCTGCAGCCTCCTCTCTCACACCAACTGCAGGTCCTCCCTCACCACATCCATAAACCTCCTACTAGGCCTTCCTATTCCCTTCTTCCCTGCAGCTCCATTCTCAGAATCCTTCTCTCAGCACGCTCCTTTGTATCCTTCTCTCGACACACTCAGATAACTTGCTAAAATGCACTTCCCTAATGTACATTTCTAATTACTATACTTCAGAAGTGTTAAGCTAAGAAGTCAAATAACCACAAAGTGTGCAGAAAATTAGGTATCCTGACGAATAGAAAGCTAAATCTAGTGCGGATTTGGCTGCTTACCTCCAGATGCTATTAGAAGTTCTGCATTGTAATTGAGCAGAATCTTTGCGGTAGATTGAGATTAAATAAAAGTGGATAGTTTGAAGGATAATTGATTATGTTTAATGATTGACTGTTTATTAATGACAGTCAATACTGTCAACATTTTGTCAAAATAATCTTACACATGTACATACATACATATACTTATACATACATACATATACATATACAGTCATCTCCCGCTTTTCGTGGGGGTTACGTTCCAAGAGCACCCGCGTATTGTGTTTTTTGGTAAAAGAAATGCCTATTGTAATAGTGTAAACTGTAAATATGCTCCCAGAATCATTTAATTTTAAACTCAGTTTAATGCATTACCCTTAAAGAAATTGTAAAGGTAAATAAATAATCAGAATCAGAAAACTTTATTGCTTAAAAAACCATTAGCATTAACCGCTAATGCACAGACTCGTACACAAACGAAAGGTTGAAATAACTCTCTCTACCCACATGTTTAGACAGGGCACCGCTTACTAATACTAAATAAACAGAGATAACTGTTGAAAATTTTGGGGGAAAAGTTTAAAACACTAAAATACGAGGATAAGACACAGAGCAGTCATGCTACATGCTGCAGCAGGCTTCCAGCGGGGCGGGATCCACGAATGCTGATTACAATTTTAATTGCATCGGTTACAATTTTAATTGCGACTAGTCACATGGTTTTCTGCGATTAATCACATTGTTATATCAGAAATGAAATCATTAATTCAAAACTACTGTATTGCACATCTTTCTTTTTAAAGTACTGCTATATGAACAAAAGTGGAATAACACTTCAAACAAACACCTTCGCTCATAGCAACTGGGATAGCTCACAGCTCACCCCCTCCCGACCCTGAATGCGGGAAAAAGGGGAAAAAGGTGGATGGATGGATGAATACATCAAATGAAACATGAGATATTACACTAATTTCATGCTATTTTTGTGATGTGTCTGACTTAGACACTGTTAAATAAAGATACTTTTATACTTTAAGAAGCCTTGGATTATCCAAATAGAGTCACATAACTCTATCTCAGCTAGCAACCTTAAAAGAGAAAGAGATAATGATACATTTCCTTTAGTGAATATGTAAACTTAAAGCCTAGACCTTAGTTTTAAACAAAACTAAAGATAACCCTTTCAGGTGTGTCCTGACATTTGACTAGTACTGTAAACAGTCAGTGCTTTGGTAGGAATTGCCTGACAGTAAGAGTTTTAGCTTTTTATCAAATTACATGAGCTATTGAGCATCTTACATGTGAAACTGGTGGATGGGGCCAGACTGAATATCGCTGATCACTCTCTGTACCAGTTGATCTTAACATTATAACGCTTGTGCAAATTCAGGTTCTGTTAAGTCAATAATCAGTTTTTACATATTAGCAAGATATGAACAAATAATAAAATTCCATATTCCATAAAATGTGGATAAATTGGTTCTTACAGTCCCACAAGAAAAATGCACTGCAGTCTCACTAGCCTTAAATGAGGGCAAAAGAACAGCGTGCACCCTTTACCTCACACTCAAATCCACCCATGTTATTCTCAGCACCTCATTGTTTATTCATAGTCCACACAGCAGGCAGATATCTCTTAAGTAGATACAGTTTATGGTTGTTGTCCAGGCTATAGTCACTTTATTGCCTCTCTATAGCTTTGTCAGCAGAAGTACTTTCAGTTTCAGATGGTTAAAAAAAGGTCAGAGCCAAATACAGAACCAAGTATGCTTAAAGATGCATAGATTCCATCATTTTTTGCCCATATAAAGTAACTTCAATTATGTATTATTAATGCTAAATGTATTGATTTATTCATGAAATGGTAATACTATGACACTGTTTTTAGAATAGCCCCAGATCTTAAAAATAATAATAATGACCCTGGATGTAATTGTAATCATCCATCATTCCGAGCTTTCATGAAGACAGAGGCTGTTAGCCTGTTAGCTGGAGGTTACTTGAAGGCGAGGAAACCCTCACAAATTGAAATCACAGTCAACAACAGACATCCACCCTTCCCCATCAACAAATCCAAACTGCCTCAAATATTTGAAGATACCTAACAATGCCTCTAGAACAGACACTGAAAACTTCTTATCTTTTCTGATTATCTTGCATTCATCTGTTTCTGTTTTGTTTGATTTAGGCCCCTGTGTGTGACTCTGGTGTTCAGCAGTAAAGGGCAGCGGTATCTTAGAGTGGGTCTGGCAGTTCCTTTGTTCGGTTCCCTGGCTTGCCTTCGCAGGATGCTGGCAGACGAGGGCAAGATTTCACCCGATCAGGTGACTGTTCATGCACACACATGTTCCATACAATTTTTATCATCCATTATTTGAAATGCCATGGTAGAAATGTTCCAATAGAAATACTGACGATTTTTAAGACTGCCCTGCAAAAGGTACATGACAAAAATCAAATATACTTGAATAGCACGTTAAAACTCAAACGAAAGACGAGCAATTTTAGGAAAGAAGGGTAGTTTTATATAACTATGATATAGTAAAAACAGTCACAAAAATAATATAAACAAATGTGTGATCTATCTCAGCTAAACTAGGATAAAAAGGATTAATGATGATTTTTTGAAAAATACTTATTTAGAGTTTCTGAAAGACAGAAAAGCAAAAAAAAAGTAGTACCATCTAAAAGAACAACAATGGAAAAAGGCAAAGTAAAGGACAAAAATCAAGGAACAAGAGAAAACCAAAATGGGATGGTTCAAAATTAAATGGTGTGTTTATACAGCAAAAATATGTGCCTTTTGTTCACATGTTAATGTTAGTAGAGTAATGTTTGCAGTCTGGACACAGCTTGTATGCATTCTGAGGTCAAGATGATGTTCAGTTTTCAGTTGGAGTTTCAGTTCAGTTTTTAATTTTTAAACATTTTTAAACATTTTTGTTGTTTAAAATTGTTGAAGAGCTTTTTTACCCCTCTAACAAATAAACCCTAAAATAGCCTGGTCTTTTGAGTGTGGGGGTGTGTATAACATAAGCCCCTCCCCCTCCCTGTCTACCTTTCTCTTTAAATGTGCACATAGATTGATCTATTTGACTAAGAGGAGGATTAGTGATGGAGTCAGCAATGATGTTTGTAGTTCATTATGCCTTTACCTATAGAGAAATTATTAACTAAAAAACAACAAAGCACAATAGAATTGTTTCTGTCAAAAATAAAAGTTTGTTCTTCATGCATTTCCTAATGCAACAGTTACTCTCAGGCTTCAGTCCTCCCAAATGACCTCTACAAAGTCAGAATTTACCCAGTTCTGTAATAATGGAAATTATTAATTCTAGTTCCAGTGCAATATGCACCACTGAGTCTAGCAATATAGATTGGAGATGGGTGTAAGCACGTAATCTACTGTTACAGCAAACATCTCAAGGAATAACCACCTCCTAATAAACCCCACAATGCCCTTGAAGAGAAACAACACTCTACACAGTCATACCACAGGTCTGGACACATCAAAGACAAATAAATATACCAGTAATACATTATAGAGGCACCAGGCGAAGATAGAATATTGGAGCCAAGAAACGTAAGGATCTTGTTGACTTTGACATGGACTTATCTCTTAAATAGCAATCCTTTTTGGTTTTCATGCAGTGGTTAGTACCAGTCAAAAGTCATGAAGTGTGGCCACATAGACAAGACCGTGAATGAGCTAAACTTTTATGTCAAGACAGTTTTCAGAGACTCAATGAAGCAAAGTAAAAATGTATTAAGAGGAAAAACAAATCAGGCAGCAGTCACAAAGTCCAAATCAGGTGAAAGCCAATAATCCACAGAGCAAAAAATCCAAACCATAGGACAAAACCAGGTCAAGGAAAAACAGTGTAAAAATGGAGAAAGAAACTTTTCCACTGAACAGGCACTGAAAAACATAATCTGAGCTTAAACAGCCAGAACAATAAACACCAGAGATATGCCATTGGAGTAACACAGGAGGTAACAAGTAATAATAGTGATCAGGTGACAGGTGAAGCAAGGAACACATGGGAACAAACATAAGAACATGGTCATACTACACATAAACAGAAGCACATGGCCTGACGATGCACAGAATGGCTAGCAGAGTGACCAGAAGTCGTAGTTTAGGGTGAGTTATGTACCAGTACCAGTCAGCCACAACATTTTAATCACTGATAAGTGAAGTAAATAACTTTGGCAGTGGATGAGTATTATTAGTGAGCAGTCATTTCTTTAAGTCTATTTGTTGGATTCAAACTAAAAAAGGACCTGAGTGATTTGGACAAAGACCATGAAGAGAATCAACACGAGTCAGAGCATCTACAAAACTGTGGGAAGTTCCCAGTATGTAGTGGTTGGGACCCAGCAAAAGTGGTGAAAGAACAACTGGTGAAGCAGCAGCAGGGTCATGGGTGCCCAAGGCTCATTGATGTGTGTTGTTTACGAAGACTGACCCATCTGGTCCAATCTCATAGAAGAGCTACTCTGAAAAACAGGTGTTACACAGTGCCTCACAACGTGTTGTGTATAGAGCAGAACCGTCAGTGTGACCATGCTGACCCCTGTCCACCTCCACATTCATGTGTATGTTACTTTGCTATGGAGCACGTACCTAAACATTGTTGCAGGTCACTAAGGCCATGTGTGAACAAAGAGATGCAGAATTTTAAAGTACATGGTATATGTAGTAATGTCATATTTCTGCTCCACTGTCGCCTCATCTTACTGTCTTTATTCCTCTCCAACTGTGCCATTCCCTCCCGTATTGAAGTGATGAATCATTTCAGTTTGGAGTTAATTTCAGTAACAGCTTTGTGTGACCAAGGTTGTGTGAAGTTTAGTCATTATTGATGGTACTATTTCAAAAACTGAGTAACAACACATTAGATTTAGCAGCTCCATTAAAGCTGTTGCATATGAATGTGACATATTAATATGTGCTTAAAAATATTCACTAAATCCATTTATCACCCGTGGTGCATTTTGTCACCTCTCATTTTAATCTACGATTTCTTCTCTCGTTCTGTTCCTCTCCAGGTGATTTTAACTGAAATTTACTCTACTGGTTTCCAGCGATCTTTTTTTGATGAGGATGACTTGACCAGCATCGCAGAGAGCGACATAATCTATGCCTTCCAAGCCCCGCCCCTTTATATGAGGGGAGGATCTACTCGAATATCAGGTAACTGTAGAAATAATATGCAACAAGAACCTTTTAGATTGTTTCAGTATTTAACACAAACACAGACACTGGGTGGATCGTGTGGATGATTTAAAGATGGAACCAGACAGTTTCAATGTAAATGAGGCATTACAATGAGTAGTGATACTTCTTTCACTCACACACACACACACACACACACACACACACACAAACACACACAGGAGAATAGATTATGCCTCAGTTTTCATGGATACTGTAAGTAATGAAGTCAAGTATTGCACTTACTGAGCTCAAATAAAACTGAAATAAAACATAATATATATATATATTGCACTATACAAGTATAAATAAATATATATATTGCGGATAGTGTTGAGAATTATTGCACATTGCCCTGGGATTGGTGGAAAACTACAGCAGTTATTGCACATTGTCTGTTAGTGGTAATGGTATGAGTTTGTGTGTATGTAGTGCAGTGATGGCTTGTGGGAAAAATATATCTGTTTTCACTGTGTAAAACTAAAAAGAGTGGCCCTCCCCGCACTAGTCTCACTGAAGCAGAACCGTTGTAGGATTGTGTTATATCTTGACTGTAGCTCGGTCATGACTCCATGAACCTCCGTTATGACTTTATACCATCCACAGACAATATTAAACTTGGACAGAGTTTGTAGATAGAATCACTTCAACTAAAAAACTATCTCAGACATGGGAAGTTTATAGGAGGAGGGAAACATGTTACTTAGGGATGCACTGGTCATCAGCTTTTATTGCTAATCCTATTTAAATACAAATCACACTCTGTGTAAGCTAAGTGAATACATTTCAGTTGTCACAATTACGGTTATAAGAATGTAAAATTATGTTCTAGATGAATTGGATTAGTGATTGCATTTAGAATCGAAGTTGACTGTCCTCTGTACTCGCCCTCTGATCATTTGATCAATGAATGCTGTACAAGCGCAGATATTATGGCAGAATGGTCACTTCACTTTACACTTTACACTTTACACCTAGTGGTTCCACTGGCAGTCCTGATATACAAATCCATGATTTTACATACACTATGTAGTCACAAGTATTGAGACACTTGTATTTCAGGGTTTGGGCTAGGCCCCTAATTTCCAGTGATTTCCAATCTTTGTGGACACTGTTTGGGGAAGAACCCTTTCTGTTCCAGCATGACTGTGCTGGAATAGAAACTCCTTTGGGATGAACTGGAACTGAGATTGTGAGCCAGGTCTTCTCAACAATATCAATACCTGAACAGAATGAATGAACAGAAAATCCCACAGAAACTCCAAAGTCTTGTGGAAAGCCTTCCAAGAAGAGTGGAAGCTGTTAGAGCTCCTAAGAAATGAACCAACTCCATATTAACATCCATGTATTTTAATGCAATGTTTTTAAAGTCCATGTTGGTGTAATGGTCAATCGTCCCAATACTTTTTTCCATGTAGTGAATCTCTAGTGTTACATGCTCACTCATGCCAACACCTCTTTGACACATTCTCTGTTGTTTGTGTCTTGCAACAATTATTTCCATGCAGGCACGTACTCAGTCCTGTTCATCTTTGCTGTGCTTCACTGGAAGACAAACGCATTGCAGGTGGTGATGGAGGCTGGCTTAGCACTTGGTAAAAAGACACTATAATTAGAGCGTGCTCCACTGTGCTTACATGTACACATCTACACCTGTGGCACAGCGTTTATTATGAAGGGCTGCATAGGGAAGGAAAAGTTCCATTTACAGTAGGAGTGGTCAATATTGTGGTATATTACTGTTAGGTTACGACCTGGTTCTCTGAGAATATCATGGGTTTTGTTCAGTAGTAGAAGACTGCATGTATTATTAAACCTCAATTAACTTAAATCAATGATTTCGACCAATTACAGAGAGCCTATAAGTAACATAACTGCGAGATAATGATTGAGAATTATTTTTCTGGTTGTTTTCATGTGTCTGATTTGAGTTGCGCAGAAAATTGAACTAATCTGAGTTAGCGTTGTGTTTACGTCAGCTATAGCGGGTGCAGGAGTGGGAGCTGCTTTGAGGAAGTTGTGCCAGTTGTACTCTTCAGACATAAAGCAACACTAGAGTGTAGAGATGAGGATCCAATTAATCAGATTCATTGAAATCATATACCTAAGAGGTTATTGGTTATTTTTATCAATGTCGGCATGTGATCTCACACATCCTCACAGCTCTGACCAGACAACAGCTCTGAATTTTTGGCACATTTACTTCAAAGAAAACATTTTTAAATTATTAGAATCACAAAACTTTATTGATCCCAGGAGAAACTGCTCATGTTATGGCTACAAAGACACACAGAGACACAAACAATATATTAAAATAATATTAAAATAAATACATTTCTTGAATATAACATCGGCAAATGTTTATTTCGCTATACATATTTCCATCAGAACAAACAGTTTAAGTTGACGGGACTTTTAAAGCATCGTAAAGTTATATTCTTGCGGCATGGGCAGTAGCATCTCTTCGGAGATGTTCAGAGCGTGTCGAGTGTTGTTATTGGCCTAATTCACCTTTAAGACCCCGCTGTCTCAAAACTGTTCTTGGAAGGTTGCTCTGCCCTGCGTGTGAACTTAGCATGGGTTTACCTGAGTTTTTTAAACCACTGCACAGTGAGGTGAGAATAGAGGACATCTCTACAAGGGGCAGAGGTGTTTAATTAAGAGTCTGGTCGTTTTGGCTCACAGTGACACCAACTCATGGACACACAGCTCAGAGGAGCTCTCACTCAGCTGTTGGGGAATTAAAGTGAAAATCAGTGTCTGGGTCACTCTATAAGAGCGTGAAAGAAAGAGTGAAATGATAGAGGATGGTGATGAACCAACAGCCAATCCACTGACATTCTATCATTAGAGCTGTATGGGAATAATATCATTTATTATACATTATTAGAAGTAAGGGCCTGATATAGGATGATTAGAGTAAAATGAGATTCAGTATATTCAGACTGTTGGCAAAATTCTATACAGTACCATCCAAAAGTTAATTTCTTCGGAAATGAAATTTTTCATGAAAGTATTTGTTTGTCTCTCAGACACAGCAAAACTGACAGCCCACCCCCCAGTTCTGTCACTGAACTGGAAAATACACACATAAACACAGTCACAGTTAAAACAGCTCTAAGCGTGACTGTTATAGCACAATAAACCTTTCTATGAAGGGAACTGATGAAGAAAAAGTTAAATACCCTATTTTCAAAACTCAGCAACATCTTAATATGGGAATCGGCTGGACATCGTCATTAGAGATACATCAGGATAATTAGCAGGAGAAAAACAAGTGAGTCTACAGATAAATGCACACCAGGGATGGACTATAGTTTTGAAACTTTACTTGTTTTATTTGTGCTTTAGTTTGTTTATTTGAGTTTTTTAATCCATTTCAGGTTTAGCTTCACTTTTTACAGTTACAGCTGTGAGAATCAGATAAACAATACAATGTCTATGCTTTCTATTTTAAAACAATGCATTGTTCATGCATTGCAAGATCATGCAAGATGTAAAGCATGCATGATGCAAACATCTAAATTTGAAGGAGATAAAAAAAAAAAACCTGCAGGAGTTTTATCACTGAGATTTATTACTGAGATTTGGGTTTTTATCACTGATGAACTAATCCGGTCTATACTGGTCTAACCTTACACTCTGATGTACAAACTGTCATTACACAAGGAAAAATTTCAGTGCACCATGTTCTTGTTTTTATGAACATGGTTGCATAAGTTGGTCCAGCTAAAGGTTAATCAAGCTATGTGTGATGTACTGGAGGGAAATATGAGGAGTAGCTCAATTACAGTGATCATAAAGAAAAGGCTGGTACTGCATATTGCCCCTCCCTACAGATAAATGAATGGCCCTGATGTCAAGGGCTCTGTTGTTTGGCTTTTATGAGTCATGTGATTGATTATGGTGTTCATGACTCTTGAGTGAATATAAGCAGTCCTCTCTAGGGGAGATGCTAGCTGGTTCAGTGAGAGCTTTGTTCCAGTTATGACTGGGACGAAGATGACATCAGGATGACCTCAAAACTGTCCTCTGTTGTGTGTAGCTACTAACCCTCAATCTTAATCTAACGCTAGCTGAACAGACACCACTGTACTGACTTAGTTATCACTGTTTAACAATCAGCATGTTGTGTTAAGACTGAACTTCACATCACATGAGTTTATGCTTAGCTACAGTGGTAGCTAATATCTACTTTTCTACTTGACCACCATATTTCAGATAAGCCTCTTTTTCTAAAGCTGCCTTATTGTCTTGTTCTTTTGCACCGACTGGTGAAAGCTTTGAAATTGAAATCATGGTGGGTAAAAACCTGATACTTCTCTGTTTTCTTGATATTCTGTGTTCTGTGAAAAGACAGACAGGTACAACAATAACTAACAATTTTCTTTGTTGTGTTTGCATTTTGATGTGAGAATCAACTTTTGTTTCTGAAGTAAAGAGAATGGGCACTACATACACAGAAAAAATCATTTCCATGGTTCTCTCCTACATATGACAACAAATATTTAATGTAAAAAAAGAGAACAGGCGAATATAAAAGTGCAGAGTCAATCTTCGGATCTATACCCAAATATCATGGAAATTCCCCTTTGTACTTATTTTACTTTACATTTAGACACAACCCAAACATGAATACAGAGTTGTCTCCTTTGAGAAAACATTACAGATCATATATTTATTCCTGTAGGGTTACAAATGCAGTGACATTAATACAATGCAGACATTTTATCACCACAGTAGCCCAGCATCCCAAATGCCATCTGCTCTTCACCATCCAACACAAGATTGAAAAATTACTCAAACTTAAAAACTGGTCTGCAGCCAAAAACCTTTTTTAATAGCAATAATCTGGCTAAAACATTATGATGTACTATTAGTCTCGCATGTAAAATGAAATACTTGGGCGTGAAAACATCTCTCTCTCTCTCTCTCTCTCTCTCTCTCTCTCTCTCTCTCTCTCTCTCTCTCTCTCTCCCCTCTCTCTCTCTCTC
>JBBPDE010236063.1:0-12343 GCA_037974605.1 Nannopetersius ansorgii | reverse complement strand
CACACACACACACACACACACACACACACACACACACACACACACACACACACACACACACACAAACACACAGTAAATGAACTTAAATTACGTTTCAACAGTTTCAGACATGACCAGGTGGCTGTTCACCAAGCCTGACTGATCTCTGATCAGATTCCTCTATATTTAGACCCTGTTGTGTTAAAAATCACAACATGTTTGGGTATACACTGAAGTCTAGTTCATTTTTACAGCTCACAGTAAGACATACTGTGGCCTAAACCACATGCACCTTAATGAAGGGGGATGGGTGGGGGGGGCAGAATCAGAAAACTTCATTGCATAAAAAAAGTTAGCATTAGTGGTTAGCATTAGCAGCATGAAAAGACTCTCTACCCACATGTTTAGACCAGTCACAGCTTACTAATACTAAATAAACTAAGGTTACTGTTGAAAATTGTGTGTATGGGGGGGGGTTAAAACACTAAAATACGGACAAGACACAGAGCAGTCATTCTACATGATGCAGCAGTCTTCTTCTTCTTCTTCTTCTTCTTCTTCTTCTTCTTCTTTTTATGGCGTTTGACAACACCTCTGGACTGGTGGTGGTAATACAGTTTGGTTCTCAGAAAAAAAATGCTTAGACTGAGTCCGCTAATGCAGATCTGTGTAAAACAGAGGGGTTACTGTAATGCTATCAATAATTATATTAATATTAAATAAATAACAACAAAACAACATTATATTTTATTCTTATTATTTCTATTGTGTTTTTTTTTGGTTTTTGTTGCTGCTGTTGTTAATATAAAGTAAAAATTATAATTATTAGCTGGCAGTGATCAGGAGTTCAGAGGAACAGGAACCGGTTACCTCAAACAGCGGAATCACTCACTATCAACAACAGGCAGAAGAATTCTAAACACTCCACTACTGACGTGTGTGTGTATGTGTGTGTGTGTGTGAGAGAGAGTGTGTTTGATGCAGTAATGTTTGTGGTTTTCCTGTAGAGTAGGAATGTGGAGTGTGTTCTCTTTTGGGCTTATCAATGCTGAACACATGCGCACATACACACACAACCCCTTTTTCCGAGTCTTTATTATGAAACTGTGTTTTATCTCTCCCCCCTTGCTGCCCTTCAGCACTTTTCTTTTTTTATTTTGCCTTTATTCCTTCCTTAATCTTTATCTTTCACTCACACACACTCTCACACAACCAGTCCTCCTCTCTCACTCCTTCACTCTCTCTACTTCTCTCTGTAATACCTCCCTCAATCACTCCTTCACAGGCCCTCTTTCTCCCCCCTCTGTTTTTCTTTCGTTCAGCTTAGTTTTTATTTTGTAATAGTTTGTGTGGTTTAAGATGAAAATAGTCAAGAGTGGTCCTGGTGACCCCACTCATGACAGCGTGGCTGTCCTCCTGTTCAGTGGGTGGTGCTGTTTCTTATTTTGAGAGGTGAAAACCTCTACAGACTGGCTTTACACTGGCTTTAGTTCGGTAGTCTATCGCCTCAAAGGGAGAAGATGGTCTGTAGGAGTGGAAATAGCTGCCTGGGGTGCTAATTGCCAAGTAACTCCAGCGCCCCCTACTGTAAGCTTTGCCTTCACAAGGCTTTGGATTCACACTCCAGACTCTTGTAGGGGTCTCTGTAGGCTCTTGTTATGAGACCATGCCCACCCCGTGGGAGTGTTGGGATACTAGGTATGGTGTTACTTGATAATAGATGGAAAATAGACCCATAGTAATGATACTAGAATGATCTGGTAAGCCATAGCCCTCAGTGTGTGAACAGATATTAAGGTCCAAATCAAGTATTCATATGTAGAGTAAATTGGCCCCTTATATTTATGCGTGAACACACCACAGCACACTGTGTGATCCTTTCTCCGCATTTAACCCATTCACCAAGTGAAGCAGGGGGCTGCCACCAAAAAGGGGTAGCTGGGGAGCAGTGTGTGGGGACAACATCTTGCTCAGTGATGGATTTGAACCAACAAGCTTCTGATCACAGGGACTAAGCCCTAACCAGTAAGCCACCCAGCTGTATGGTTTTGTATTTATCTTATCATGATAGCAAATCTAAATTTCAATTTCACTTTAAATACTAAGAGATTAGAAAGAGGCGTTTGGTAACTGAGGCTAGGGTAGGTTTTGTTATTGGAAGTGCCCCTAAATACAGTAATATGATCTCTGTGTGTGTTTGTGTGTGTGCAGGTGCTGAAGTTCTCTCCAGGACAGAACTTCTACAGGAAGAAGATGCGAGCACGCTGGGTCCTGGAGGAAATTCACTTAGAGCACCACGAACGCTGCGAGTGTGCGTGTCAGTCACGGCCACCACGATGAGACACATACATCTGAACACACACACACACTCAGAGCGTCGTCTCAATATTTTGAGCAGATATGTAGCCTTCTCTTCTCTGTGTTGGTATTTTTGTACTTTTAGCCCTCTGTGCCTTCCTGCACACACAGACCCATACACACATGCATACATTTACACATACTTACACTCACACACACACACACACACACACACACACACACACCCAAACAGTGCAGTATTATTTATTTCTGTGTTTTATATAGAGTGTATTGTTATATAGAGTGTACAAAAATGGGACCAAGCCACATTGAAACTCTGTGCTTGTCTGTGCCAGACACACACACAAACCAAAACACACGCATGCATGAATGTCCTCTTTGTGGCTCTAGCACATCAAAGCAAAAGGCAGAGAAGTGTTTTACACTCAACAACAAAAGAATTGCGTTGTCTCTGTTCCAGCCCAGCAGTGTGTGTGTGTGTATGTGTGTGAATGCGTGTGCGCATTGCAGCTCCTCTTGCATCTTTCAACCAAATTTATCCAGTAAGGCCTCACCTCTACAAGTGCAGGGAGAGAGCAATCATCTTATGACCCCATCCTATTCATTTATAAACAGTAATAATGCCTGCAATGAAACTACACCGAGAATTTCAAGCATTCTTTAAACAGAATTTTTAAAACATAGTCTTCCTATATAATGATCTGGCTCCACCCACTGATGTATATCAGGCCCACCGGCCAGTGTTGCAGGCTCTGCTCACTAACGTGTTCTAGGTTTTGCCCTAGGGCTGGACGATTCATCGAAAAGTAATCGAAATCAACATTCAGAACCTATAATTGTTCAAATTTTTCCAGGTCGATTATTTCGATTATTTTCCCTTTAAAAACGGGAGTCACGTGACCCTGCTCCGTTATGTTACGTTAATCCGCCAACATGTCAAGCATGGAGAGCTTAAACACTGAGACAACTGAGCAACTTGTCAGTGAATTATGAGGGCAAAAAAATAAATAAAATAAAAGAATCATTCATTAATCGTAATCGAGTTAAAATGTTCAATTAATCGAGATTTTGATTTTAGGCCAAATCGCCCAGCCCTATTTTGCCCCATAATACGCTCCAAGCCTCACTGCCAAATGTGCTCCAGGCTCTACCCAGTAATAATCTCCTCAGTTTACATCACACACATGCATATTTAGCTGCATTACTATCCTACAGCACTACTGTACATTACAGATTTACGTTATTTTTCCCTGGAAGTATATATATACATTACAGCGTGCGCACACACAGACACACACAAGCACAGATGCATACAGTGTGTCGTAACCGTAAAACATGCAAATTAATAATAGCGTTTTAAATGACAATAGCGTTTAAAATGGGACTGTAAATGATTGTACTGCAGGAGTGAGTGTGTGTGTGTGTGTGTGTGTGTTTGTGTGATTGAGATGGTCAGTGAGAAAGGAGGTACAGTCCTTTCCACTCATTGTGTGTAACTCCTAATGAAAGCAACAATAAACTGAAAGTGTATGTGTGTGTGTTAGAGTGTATTTTGGTTTAGTTCGCACGAAGGGCGGGATTTGGGGCGAGGGGTATATATATATATATACTCTCAATCTGATCCCTCATTCTGTCTCGTGTTGACATCAAGGGTTAAGAAGAATGATGCCTGAAGAACATCTGATTGTTCCTTTAAATAGAGATCAGTGTGTTTACACTCCGGTGCTGCGCAACTGATTAACAGTCTGTGAAAGACGGCAACACTGTTCACACTACAGGTGTGACTGATGTGGAAAAACTAAATCAGTTATAAACTTTTTTAGGGATGTTTAAGACATGGGGCGCGGGCACCAAAACAGTTCTAATTCATTTCTACACCGTTCCCCATCCTCTCTGTATCTTCAAATTAAACAGACTATTTCTGTCACGGTGGGACTAAACTACAATGCTTTTTGTGACATTACAAATCAAAATAGTTCATTTTGAAATGTACATTTTAAAGCCAAGCATGTTTTAGTACCAGGCTTAGATTTACTTAACTGCAAAACATTAAAGAGAACTTGTGTTCTCTTTAGTGATGCTACAGCAGGACAGAGAAAGAATGAAGGATTAGGGAGAATGAGGGATGAGAGGAGAGAGAATGAGGGATGAGGAGAAAGAATGAACGACGAGAGGAGAGAGAATGAACGATGAGAGGAGAGAAAAAATGAAGGATGAGAGGAGGAAAGAGGGATGAGATGAGAGAAAGGGGGATAAGAGGAGAGAGAATGGGGATGAGAGGAGAGAGAATGGGGATGAGAGGAAGAGATAGAATGTGGGATAAGAGGAGATAGAATAAGGGCTGAGAGGAGGAGAGAGAAAGTGAGGGATGAGAAGAGGAGAGAAAAACGGGATGAAAGGTGAGGAAAAAATGAGGGATGAGAGGTGAGGAAAAAATGAGGGATGAGAGGTGAGGAAAAAATGAGGGATGAGAGGTGAGGATAAAATGAGGGATGAGAGGTGAGGAAAAATGAGGGATGAGAGGTGAGGAAAAAATGAGAGGTGAGGAAAAAATAATGACAGAAGAGATAGAATGAGGGATGAAAGGTGGAGAGAAATAGTGGAAAAAATAGTAAGAGTGAGAACGTGAGGGATGAAACAAGGAGTGACAGAGCAAGAGCTGAGAGGGGGAAGAGGAGAGGAGAAACTGATGGAGATGATGAGGGTAAGAGTAGGCGGACAGCAGAGACAGGGTGACCTCTGACCTCTCTGGGGAACGTTAAGGAGGAGCAAACACTGTCACATCGCTGCTACTGGTCTGTCACTCACACACACACTCTTCAGTGTGTATTTCCCGGGAGGCCCCACGGGTTTAACATGCAACGAGCGACATGATAGAGCCTCAGACACTGAACACAGAGAGAGCGAGAGACTGATGATACAATCTGAACCTGAACACCTTTTTATTTCTGATAAAGTGGCCAGGTGTGCATATATACCGTGTGTATTCTAAATTAGTGTGATTTTTCCCAGCTTTGCATCAATGTGTGTGTGAGAGACAGCGTGTGTGTGTGTTTGTGTTACTGGTTTCTCATCAGCGTTGCATCAGCAGAAGCCCAGCAGGCCCAGTATGGTGGGATGAGGATGAGGAGCAGGGGAGGAAGAGAGTGTGTTTGTGGTCACAGTGTGAACGAGTGATGACACAATTGTCCAAAAGTATTTACATCAGCTCGTCTTTGCGGGTGTGTTTGTGTGTGTACGTTTACGTGAATGCTCGTCAAAACAGATTCACGTCGAAGCTGCTTAACTGGTCTGATCTGTAATTAGTAACCGTTGCCAAAGCGACACATTTCCACGGTAACACAGGCAGACGTGTGCAGAAGTTAATGCACCCCCGGTTAAAGGACAGGTTGGTGTTCTTGGAGTGAATTGCACACTCAGTTTACTTACTCGATTTAACTCGCTGCAGAAATAATGCAATGCATAAAACACTGCACTGTAAATTTTTCTTTGACATGTTAAACTCTATGAAATTTGCAGAGAACAAGAAGTTCAAGTGTTTTCTCTGAAGAGTGCTGTGACCTTCATGCTCCGCTGCCCTCAGTCCTGAGGAAAAACTTACACAGCCTTCCAGCATGTGTGTGTTCAGAAAGGAGTGTTCTGTCTCTGTGGAGCGGTAAAACTTTAACACTTTAACACACAGCCGGCTTTCAGTTACACGTTACAGAGAGAGCGAGGGGGGGGGTGGGGGTGAAAGAAAAGAGGAGTGGGAGAGGTGTGCGACTGAAGCTGCAGTAATGACATCACCCTGCAGAGGAGGAGGAGGGTGAGTCATCTTCATCATGGAGAGAGTGATCACCCTCGTTTATTCTGTCTTTCTGTTCTTCCTCCACCCTTCACACAAACACGCACACACATATGCACCACTGTCAGAGGAATGTTTATTCATTCGGTATTCTTCAGAATAATTAGAATTTGTCATGTGCACATACACTCATACGGTTTTATGCACCCTTGCAAATGTGCATTTGTGACTTAAAGCAGAGTAAATATCAGAGTACATGCGAGTCTGTGGAAAAGACTGTGTATGTGAGGGTGCGCGCGCGCGCACACACACACACACACAAAATTAGGCATTCCTCCCTTTTCCTCTGTTTCCTGTTTTGCAGTCAGATGCTGTTGTTACACTCTGAACTATTGCAGCACAGACATTAAGCTCTGTGTGTGTGTGTGTGTGTCAGAGAGGGGGAGAGAGAGAGAGGAGAGAGAGAGAGATACAGACGGGAAATGAACCACTGGAACAGTGATGTGCGAGTGTTGATGGTGTTATTGCCCTTTTCCTCTCAATCAGTCACAAACACAGTGACAGGTGTGGAGGTGTGTTAGCAGAACAGTGCCCTCTCCTGATCAGGTATGTTTATATTGGGAGTGAATCCCTGAGTTCAGAATCACTCCCTTTAGTTATAAAGTGATTCTGAAAGGCATTCCTGTTTCTCTTGAAGTCCACCAGGCTCGGTAGATGCACCAGAATGAAGTCCACATACTCAATTTTTACTAATGAGCTTCTGTGTTTTAATTATGCACATTAACTTGCCTACACTTTATTATTTCTCAGATTTCAATTTGTATGTGTGAACAGAAGCTAAAATGAATAAAATCATAAAATGTTAACTTTTTCACAGGCCACATACATATATATATATATATACACACACACACACACACACACAGTATGTATATAACAGTATGTATATAGCATTTTTATTTTCTCCTGTTTTAGACACAATTCATGGAAACTGCAGATATCCTCAGCATTTTTCTTGCTTTTGTGACGTCTGGACTGGGTTGTTTATGAGGGATGAACTCACATCAGAGATCCTTGGGTGTCTGTGACTCTGTCATTGGCCACATTGGTCTGTGACCCTGTAATTATACACATATATTCATATATGTGTGTTTGTGTGTGTGCATGCATGTCAGAAAAATGGGGGTTTGCATGTCAAGACTGCTGATTTTCCCTTGAGCAAGGTACTTCATAGCTACACATCGTTGATGTAATACATTATTCCAAAACCTATTTTAACTGAGATGTAATTGACTTTGGAAATAATGGAAATGGAAAATGGATTTTAGATGGATTTTATTAGTAATATTAATTTGTTCATGTAAATTTGTACCTCATTAACCAAACCTGATTAAACGCATCAATGTGTTGGTAAAGTGTGGTCCTCCAGGCACTCGTCACAGGTTTGGCCTCCCTGGATGTGGGCTGAGATGGAACCATAGATTGTTTATGAGAGCCAGAAGGTAATGGAAGGAAGGTTATAATTGGGCCATTGGCTCACTTCAATAACTTGTCTTTATATTTGTTCATTTCAAACTCAGACATTCTCCAGGCTGAGATGATATGAGTCTGAAAGATACATATAGAAAAAAGCAGCATTGCTTGTCAAGCCATGTAGCTTGGTTGTTTAAGCAGTGACTTCAGAAACATGGGATCAAACCTGAGTATTTAGCTCCATGTCTTGCATGTCACACTTCATCTGAAAGTCATATATCTTAAATAAGTTAAAACAGCTTGTCACCGTAGTCCATGGAGACATATCTTGTCAAACTATGTCTGTGTTCACACCTGTTGATGACAAAGTAACCTTGAAGTGTTTTAGAGCACTCTTGGGAGCTCAGCTTTCTGGTGGACCACCAGATGCACCTGTCCCAACTCATTATGTCCCAACTCATTATTAGGTCATCAGAAGGGTTGATGACCACCTGGTGTTACAGCAGACCTCCTTCCAACACACACCTAGTTAATGAGCTATTGAGGGGAAATAGGCGCTCCAACTAATCAGTTCCTTAACACACCCTTACTGTGTTTAAGTTCATTTCTTAAACAAGGTAAAGCACTTCATCCAGGACCAGGATAAGGCAGTTCGTCCAGGATCAGGATTGGGAAACCATATTAGAGAAGGGAAATACCACAATCTGGAGGGCAATAGTGCTCCAGGAATAAGACTGAGAAGATTAAGATATTCCAGTACTTCCCAACCTTGGTCCTGGAGGCCACCCTGCCCTGCACATTTAAGCTCTTTCGTTTTTTTAAGAAACCACTTTACCACAGATGCTGAAACATGCTACCCGTCAACGTGTGCTACAGTGTCCTTCTGTGTATATGCAGTTCCACAGTCTTGGTATTCCATGCTATCCAGCGTTAGGGAAGTTGGTTTGTCTGTGTTATCTTGCGTTGGACACTGGTTCATCTGTGCTATCTTGCGTTTGGGTTACTGGTTTACGGTGATAAATATCTTAAAAGCGTGTATGTTGCTACTCTGAGGTCTGTGTCTTTGCAGTCATTACATAAGCAATTTCCTCTAGAATCAATAGTTTTCTGTTTCTGAAATGTCCTTTTCTACAGTTTGCAGAATCCTATCTGAAACTAGGAAACATTAGCCGTGTTCAGGTATCGCCACAAGCTGTGTTAGACACCTGCCTGTATAAACGGGCTCTATGCACCTCTAAAGATCTATTAAAATAAATTAGATTTTTCTCTGATTATATGTATTGTTTGGCTATTTTCATCATTATCAGTTTTATAAACTGACTATAAACTATGAACTGTATTAACTTAAAGGGAGCATTTTTTGACAGCCTAGCATGAGACGCCAAGAGCAGTGTATGCCACATTAAAATGTTTAATACATTTAAAACTGTATTAAATATTGCATCTATATATAATGAATCATCTTGGATCCTAACTTTCCTAAATCAGTACAGCTGGATATCTTCAGATCGGAGCATTTTACACTAACAATGATACAGTTAAAGAGGAGTGTGTGTGGCAGAGTAACCTTCCCCCAGGATGTTGAATATTTTCTGCAGGTCGTGTACCTGCACCTCAGGTAAAAATGATTTAGGTCACATTAGAGTCTGGTCCAATTACACTCACTGACCAGCAGCCCGAGGAACCTGATTAGACCTTCCCTCAGAAACCTGGGGCCTCTCTATCATTTATTCAATCATGAAGGTTCAAAAGACTGGAGTTGCTTCCTCACACAGGGCTTGATTCACCCTAATTCTGACTTCCCACATTTTGCAATCAAGAAATCCGACCTTTCCACTTTCTGAAGAACAGGGGTCTGTTGACTGTCTTCACACCTGTCGTCTGTCTTCAGATGTTTACATCCATTTACATGCTCTCTAAGCACATTTTTCTACATTTTGCTTACATTTTAAGCCATGTCGATTGTTCACCGTTTTTGGACAGTGTAGCTTCACTGTTGGTCTGACATTATTATCATGGCTCTTCTACATGAGATGTGCTGGAGGAATTAATGAAGTGAAGAAAAAGTGAGCCGTTGCACCCCAACATCACTGCTGGAAAAGAGCTTTAACTTGTACATGCTGTCTCTGTGTCTTTGATTACGTGTTTGTGTGTTGAGTCATGAGAACTTGTAGGAATTCAGTCCTTTAATTTCACCTAAACTTTACAAAACATAACACCAGAGTTTAAAATGATCCTCTGGATTAAACAGCCTCACACTCCCATCACTCAGCATACCGTCCCTTTCCCTTTCTGGCAGGGTAGGGTGGTCTTCCTTCTCCCCCTTCACTCAGTATAACTATCTCTGCGTGGTTAGGGTGGTCCTCCTTCTTGCCATCACATAGTAAAACTGTCCTCTCTCTCTCTCTGGGTGGCCAGGGTAGTCCTCTCTGAAATGGAGTTCTGTCTGGGGTGTTGGTGGAGAGCGAAAATTGTCACAGGTAACACAAGGACGTGATGGTAACTTACAGGACATTAGGAGCTTCAGTCATGGTCCTCCTCCCAAAGCTCAGTTCTATCACAACTCCATTTCTTGTAATGGTTGGAAAGAACAGACGATTGCCCCTTTATCATAATTTTCTGTTAACCTTACGTGGTCCATCAGAATGTAACTGCTACACAAAATGACTAGACTACAATTAACTACATTTGGGGTGGTAGTGGTAGTGGGGATTGTGTCTGAAGAACGCTTCAAGATCTGTTTAAGACCAGAGCGTTTACTTCTCCTTCCACTGCTGCTGAGGGTTAACTCGCACAGCGCAAACTCCTGCACTGCGGGACAGGTGGACCATCTGAGAAAAGCAGTTAAGTTCTTAGAAAATTCCTCCATGCTCTTTTCAGTTTTTGTTTCCATGGTAACGGCAGGAGTCTTGAACTGAAACATCTGTGGACTCAGCTGCTTGTCTATGAGGGCTGGCTGGAAGTTTAGCAGGTAAAAACGCATCTACGTACTTCAAGAGAGGCGTCACAGTGACGGAACAGTAACTATGGTCACAAGCAATTCAAAGACTAATCAGATATACTTTGATGTAGTTTAATTGTTATTGTCAAACAAAGATTTACACTTGGTATTAAAGAGCCCCTGTATACCATAGCAACTACCTCAAATAAACCAGTTATCAAGTAGTCTGGATAACAATCATGGGGCACAGCATGCAAGTGTGTCTGTTATGGGATTTTTAAAAAGCTCTTAGTAAAAAAATTTGTAAATTAGTAAAAAAAAAATGTTTTATAGTGTTTTATAGTGAATATAATAAACAGCTTTAATAACATTCAAGTCAAAACTGTGCAACATATGAACCTATGGAAGCTCCTTAACTGAAACATTTCACCACACAGATATTAAATATAAAATATAAAGCTAATATTTGATCTATTAAATACAGTATAGGGACATTTATATAGAATAACTACAAACTTATACTGTAATTTAAGTATAATTTAAGCCTCACTATGATCAACAACCTTTTAAACATTCAGGCATAATGCAGGTTTACAGGTGAGTTTAGTGATGAAATAAAATTCCAAATGATTTCACAATATAAGCTTTTTGGAGCATATCTGTATTTGAAAACACTTGATGTGTATTTAATAAATGACGTGATAAGCAGAATAAGGTCTGTTTAATAGTGCTTACAAAAGTGCAGTGAGTGAAACAGAATAAAATTCACTGTGCTTTTAATCACAATTGTATAATTGATTGTATTGTATTGTATTTATAATAAAAAAACACCCTAAAAGACATGTTAAAATTTCCTGAAGCATTAAAATTTCCTGATACATCTTTATGTCATACATCACTACTGCACTACTCCTGAATTATGGGAGAAATTTAAGAAATGGGTGGAATTCCCCTTTCATTTTAAATGTCTTTGAGCTTTCTCTTCTTCTAACACATGTACACACACACCCTTTTATTTTCACTTCCAAAAGAAATGAATAATTTATTTGATAAATTACTCCAGGAGTGGGGCGGCACATAAACAGCTCATAAACCAATTAGCGAAATACAGCCGTAAGTGACAAATTTATTAAAACATTTTAAATATTTAAACAGATTTAAACATTCTGTACAACAGTGTGCTTACACAACAGCACAGAGACAAAAGTGAACACACACAGATGCATGCAGTGTGTTGTAATGGGACTGTAAATGTATGTGAACTCCTGAAAAAGACCTTTAGACTCTAAAATAATGACTGTGTGTATGTGTGAGAAAGTGAGTGTGTATTACTGCTGTTTCAGGAACAGTGCGGCCCCCCTCTGGATCCACTGGTCCTGGTTCCCTCCACAGGGCAGATGGATATAAGTGACCACCCGGACTCTCTCGGCACTTGTATAAACTGGCAACCACACACACTCCTCTGGGGAATAAGCATCTGGAACACTCTTGAGACACACACACATGGGCAGGTATTATTTTTAAGCTCTTCTCTGATTCCAATGATGCTGAAACAACCAAAAAAAACTTTGACCAAAACCACAAACACACCGATCCAGAGTTTTTACCAAATATAGAGGTTGGAATCATGGACAGTGTGGAGCTCCAGTGCTGGAGTGTCCAGTTTGTTGTACTGCACCAACAGTGCTGTCATTGTCCACAAGCATATCGGTGCAAATGCACTGTCACATACACACCACCTCCACCTTCCTCTAATCTATCCTTTTCTTTCCCAGGTGTGTGTGTGTGTGTGTGTGTGTGTGTGTGTGTGTGTGTGTGTGTGTGTGTGTGTGTGTGTGTGTGTGTGT
>JBBPDE010235994.1:0-10467 GCA_037974605.1 Nannopetersius ansorgii | reverse complement strand
ATTGCTTTTATATATCAAACAGTGTTTCTTACATAGATCAAAGCATACCGTTTCTTTAACCCTCTGAGGTCTTCCCGACACTTTTTAAGTATTTCATTTAAGTAAAAACATCTATGCCAAAGTGACAAATATTTTTATTTTCTGGAAAACCTCAGCAACAATAATATGAGTATAGTGAATGTAATGAAATTATTTGGTTTTTTTTTATATTGTGTAAATGTGACATGACAAAAAAATAGTAAAAAAGGTAAACAAAAACACACCCTAAATATGTCGGAGCAAGAATTCTGAAGTTTAACTCTCTCAAACAGGAGTGTTTCTTAAATATATAAAAAATAGCATTTTGTTTATAGATCAAACAGTGATGTTGTTTTTATAGATCAAACAGTAGGTTTTCTTAATAAATCAAATAGTGATGTTGCTTTTATAGGTCAAATAGTAGCATTTCTTTAATAGATCAAACAGTAATGTTTCTTTTATAGATCAAACAGTAGTGTTTCTTTTATAGATCAAACAGTAGTGTTTCTTTTATAGATCAAACAGTAGTGTTTCTTTTATAGATCAAACAGTAGTGTTTTTTATATATCAATCTGTTGTCCTAAGAGACAATAAGAGACGATAAAGAGCTTTAAATTTTAACACTTTTAACACTACACAAACATTATGAGCATGCAAATTCATGACAGATACTACATTTTCCACAATGCCCCCGCATACTTCATTTGAACATTTGTGGTTTCTGTTCTCAGTACTCAGCCGACAGTTTGGACTTATTTCAAAGTGAGTCAATTAAGTCAGGGTGACGCTGAAGTTGGATGCAGTCTTCAACATCTGCTGCAGACACACCCATACCCACCTCTGTTCCACCTCAGACATCTTGGACACACAGCCTGCTCCATCCACATCATGCTCCATCCACATCATGCTCCAACCACATCATCCAGGGCACATCCAGCACACAGCTCCAGCCTGTCTCTTTCAACCATCCAGGTTAGGAACAGTTAGGAACTGAGGAGGATCAAAGCCAGGAAGGCAGCAGGTCCAGATGGCATCAGTTCAAGGGTTGTCAAGACCTGCACGGATTACAGACCTCTTGTGTGGTACAGGGCCAAAGACCCCACATCCCAACAGCTACAGCCACATGATGAAGATGCTGGACCAGCTGGTCCTTGCTCAGCTCTGGCCCCTGGTGAGCTCATCACTGGACCCATTTCAGTTTGCCTACCAGCCTGGCACTGGAGTGGATAATGCCGTCTTTCACTTCCTACATCGTTACCTCTCTCACCCGGAGACCGCTGGGAGCACTGTGAGAATCATGATCTCTAGTGCCTTCAACACCATCCTTCCCTCAATCCTGAGGGACAAGCTGGAGCACACAGGTGTGGACCATCATCTCAACACCTGGATCCTGGACTACTTCTCTAATCAACCACAGTATGTGAGTACCCAGGGCTGTGTGTCAGACAGGGTTGTCTGCAGTACTGCGGCCCACAGGGAACGGTTCTGGCACCGTTCCTCTTCACCAACTACATTGCAGACTCTCAGCTCCACCCACTGCTTCCTGCAGAAGTTCTCAGATGACTCTGCAATAGCAAGGAGTACAGAAAACTGACCCGGGCTTTGTGGACTGGTGCCAGCAGAACTACCTCTAGATCAGCACTGGAAAACCCAAGGAGTGGCACAAACATCCTCCACAGCAACCACTGAACATCCAATGCATGAACATTGAGGCTGTGGAGAGCTACAGGTACCTTGGTTCTCATCTGAACAATAAACTGGACTGGACTCTACAGAAATGGGCAGAGCACCTGCTGTACCTGCTGCAGAGGTTCAGGCAGCAGCATCTCTGCTGGGGACAGAAAGAGACTGAACAGGCTGATCCAGAGGGCTAGCTCTGCTCTAGGAAGCCCTCTGTATTGCACATGCGTATTTTTATTATACTTTATTCTATTCCATTGTTTTTCATTGTTGCTGCCCTTTGTTTCTGTCCACTTTTTGCCATGACAATGCAAATTTCCCACTTGTGGGACTAATAAAGGTTTATCTCATCCACTTGTAGCCTTTTTTGTTGTCTGGAAATGCGAATTAGACGTCAGAGCACTTGTTAAACCAGCAGCTATAGTTATCTACTAATTTAATGTTAAATCTAATTTTAAGTAAAAGGGGAATTGTGCTATTCAGCAAGCAGTAACTGATTAAAAAAAGGAAAAGCTCAAACTTGGCGTGTTATTTTTTTAATTTTGATGAATTCACATGCATGTGTGTGAAAAACAAAATAAACTAAATGATCACACTTTAAAATGATGATTAATTAATTCAGTAATTAAGCTTTTACCCAGTGCAAAGGATAAAGACGTACCCTAGGAATAGAAAGAAGTATGAGTGAGAAGAGACAAAGAAAAGGGTGAAAGGGTCAGAATGGATGCAGAATGGGTCAAAGACATGAGAGAAGGGTTAAACAAGCAGAGGGAATCAGACAAAAGGAAAAGGAGAACCAGAAAATGGGAATGGATGAGCTGAAAATAACATTGGAGACAAAGAGACAGGCCTAAAGCTGGTGGGACAGTCTCTACATCCACAGATTTTGATATTTTGCTTTTCAAATTGTTTGTCTCAGTTTAACAGTCATTTGTATCTTCACCTGTGTTTTGTTCCCTTTGAGTTGCATGTTCTGATTAACCTTTCTTATCATTGGTCAACTTGCTCCTTTAGACTAAATTAGTCACACCCCTCACCTGTTACCTGTCTATGCCGTCCCTATTTATCACTCTAATGTGTGTTTGTTTTCACAAAGCACATGTTGACCAACCCAGGCTGGCCATCCTACTCTTTCCCTCTGTTCTCCATCTTTTCTTCTTCTCTCATTTGAACCAGGCATGTGGTCTGGTTCTCTTTCTCTCCTCTGTTATGGGCCAGGCTTGCAATCTGGTTCTCTTCCTCTTCTCTGCTTTGGGCTGGGTTTATGGTCTGCTTCTTTTCCTCTTCTCTGGTTTGGGCTAGGCTTGTGGTCTGATTATCTTCATTTGCTCTTTTTGCTTTTTGTAGTTATTTTTTTGATTTTTTCAACTGCTTTTTTTTTTAAAGACGGTTCTTCAGCTAAAGAGGCTGGGATGTGTCTTAGTGTGCCTGATTTAATGAATAAGCGTCTCATCCTGAGGTGCAAAAATAAAATAGGAGACCATGCAAATGAACACCTGCATCAATTTAACATGAACCAACCATGAAGCAACTCTTTTTAATGCCATGGAGAAGGGTACGCAATTACTTTGAGAAATGGCTTTCAAACTGAAGGCGTGAGAGAAAATCCATCTGTCTTTAAAAGCAAGCTGCTTCTTTAAAACCTTTACTTAAATATTCATTTTCTGTAACTGTTTAATCTTGTAGCGTTGCAGGTACCTTGGGGTCTACATGTGTGTGGCAGTGAGTCCCCCTCAGTGGGGCACCAGCTTACTGCAGCACTTAAACATTAGAATACTAATGCATTTTAATTCTTTATTTGTTCATTGGAGTTTCTTCCATTTTTGTAGCCTTTTTTCATAATTGATTTTGTTTGTACTCGGCTGCATATCAGCATTTCAAATGAATTACATTTAAAATGTATAACACTTTGTGTGAAGGCTATTAATGTTTATTACAATTTTGGAAAGGAAAACACACACACAGTGTTTGAATTACACCCCCTTTGAGGGCATCTCTTGAATGTGTTTTTAAAAAGGAAGCTAGCCCAAAAGATCGCACTGCTTTGAAATTTCTAACAGTGGTGCACATGTAGCACAGGTATACAGTTAAATTTGATGAAACTGACATTTCACTAATAATACCTCAACAGTAACAATATAACATCTGTCAAAATCCTGACCCCATTCCGTATCTGGACCAAACTGCAAGTCATTCTGGACCCAGTCCACCCATATTAGCAATGGATTGACGTTATAATAAATTGTTAGTTTTGTAAACTATAACATTCGTTTCTGACCTGAGTTTAACTGAAGCAACGTGTTCAATCGGTGCATGTATGATGCAATAGTGGGAGTCACCGCAGAAGGAGGTGTTTTGTTGCTTTTTGGACAAAAATGGTCATAGCTGCAAATCTTCCTAATCTCCAGAAACTAGCCATCTTCTTCATCCTCATAATTTTTGGTTCCACATATTGGTGCGAGGCTTCATCCTCAGCACTGAATGTGATAAAAAGCTGATAGATTTAAGACGGTTACTCCCGTCTGACAGCCACACCTTTTATGCAAAGATTTAAGCAGCTTATTAATAGACAGTGTCGTTTTTCACACTAAGTTCCTCTGTATTTTAACTGTCAGGACGTCACATTCATTTTGTTGTTTCCGCGTCTTGTACTGCTGCATTTTAAACAAACACGTTATTTGTTGAGGCATAAAAGGCATTGAGTTAGTCAAGATTATTGTTAAAAATTTTCATAAAACTACAGTGCAAATCACACTTTACTGTCAAAAGTGAGAGTGGATTCGGTTCACAAGAAAACAGTTGTAGGCAATCGCTGCCATTACTTTTGATTTAATAAATTAGGAAATTAGGAAAAACCATGTGAGGCTAATGCATCTCCGAGAGAACCGGAATATAAAGAAAAGAGAAGTGATTCAAGGACAGAGCCCTGTGGAACACCAGTGGACAATAGTAATAGTAATATCTTTATTGTCATTGCACAATGTACAATGAAATTTGCAGTGCATCGTGGATAAGAAAATAAATAGTAAAAAAGAAAAGTAAAATGACTAAAATCCCTTTAAAAATACTAATTCCTAAAAAATTCTGTTACGTCCCCCCATGGACAACCACCCCCGCCCTCGGTACAAAACTGTTTTTCAACCTCAAAGTACGAGCTTTTGCAGCTCTGTAACGTCGCCCAGATGGTAACAGAGAAAAGAATTGATGACAGGGGTGAGCCACATCAGTCAGGATGTGTGTGGTTCTACGAAGGCAGAGCGTTCTGAAGATGTCGTCCAGAGATGTCAATGTCTGTCCTATTATTCCTTGGGATGTGTTGATGACTCTTTGTATACTCTTCCGGTGTGCCTCTGTGCAGTTGGCATACCAGGATGTCACACAATATGTCAAAATGCTTTTAATGCAATAGTGATAGAAGGCTTTCAATAGCTCTACAGCCAATCCGTTGCTCCTCAGTGTCCGTAAGAAGTAGAGCCGCTGTTGAGCCTTTTTTACCAGGGCAGTGGAATTGATGTTCCATGTGAGTTCCTCAGTGATGTGAATCCCTAATAATTTAAAACTGGGAACTATCTCCACTTCCTCTCCTCTAATTTTGAGGGGTAAGTGAGCCACCTTATGTTTCCTGAAATCAATGATTAATTCTTTAGTTTTTTTGGTGTTAAGTATTAAGTGATTTTCTGTGCACCATACTACCAGCCTGTCTATCTCTTATCTGTATGATGTTTCGTCATTATTTTTGATTAGTCCAATCACTGTTGTATCATCACCGAATTTGACTATAGTGTTTGAGGCAGATGTGGCAATACAATCGGATGCATATAAAGAGTACAGCAGGGGACTTAGCACACAGCCCTGTGGCACACCGGTGCTAAGAACAAGGGTAGATGAAAGATGAGTGCCAAGTTTAAGAAAATATTTGATCCACATACATATAGTGTTGCTAAGGCCCAGGTCGTGCAGCTTAGTAACCAGCCTGCTAGGGACAATAGTGTTGAATGCAGAGCTGTAGTCAATAAATAACGTTCTAGCATATGTCTTCTTCTGGTCGAGGTGTGCTAGTGCTGTATGGAGGGCTGTGGTAATCGCATCCTCTGTTGATCTATGTGCTGTATAAGCAAATTGATATGGATCAAGATTGGCAGGCAGACTAGCTTTGATGTGTTTCAAAAGAAGTCTCTCGAAACATTTCATAATGACAGGAGTAAGCGCTACTTGTCGATAGTCATTCAAACAGGTGATGTTGGTCTGTTTGGGTACTGGTATTATTGTAGCAGCTTTAAGGCAGGTGGGTATAGTAGCCTGGGCCAGTGAAAGATTAAAAATGTCTGTAAAAACCTGTGCCAGTTGGTATGCACAGTCACGGAGCAGACTGGGATCCTTGTCCTGCTACCTGGTTTAAAGAATATGACCAAGAGATGTTGAATTGGCCTCCAAAATCACCAAATCTTAATGTGATGAAGCATCTGTGGGATATACTAGACAAATCTGTTTGATCCATGGAGTCCCCATGTTTGAACACATCACAGCACACAGTGTGAACAATGTGAACTACTTTCTGTGTATTTAACCGATTTGCCAAGTGAAGGAGGTGGCAGCCACCAGTGCAGTGCCCAGGGAGCACTGTGTGAGGACGGTGTCTTGTTCAATGGTGCCACTAGCAATCCTGATTCAAGCTCACCATATCCTGATCACAGGGACACCAGGTGCCAACAGTTACCACAACACACGTTCAGAGGTCTTGTGGAGTCCAGTGTCTTGATGGGTCAGAGCTGTTTTGGAGGTGTGATGGAAATGGATATAATATCAGGCAGGTGGTTTTATTCAATGTTTGATCTGTGTAATACAGTCACACTGCAATGTGCATAACAAACAAGTGAGCGCAGAGTCCCACAAAAACACCACATACAGAGGCGACATCTGATGCTTGTTAATGTGATTTTCCATTAAGCAATAACAGACAATTCCTCTTTCAATTATGACATTCACAATAACACAAGCCTGAGAAAAAGTAGGATTCTTTGGAGTTGGATCTTTATCTGAATTCATGTTTTCTCCCGCACGCCCCAGATTAACACTGGCTCTTTCCACCCCTCAACCATGTTTTTTTTAACATGTTTTTTTAACATGTTTTTTTATTTTGTGAACAGTATGAATACAAACAGAAAATTCTTTATAATCTCAATGCACAAACCCAGTGGTAAACGTAGTATAATCTTGACAAATGACAGCAAAGGCATAAATACTCACATATATGTGACAGGCAAAGAAAGCAAATAAATAAATAAATAATACAGTAGAGTAAGAGAGAAATTAAATCAGCATAAATTTACCAATATATTACTCTTTCAAAAGTGGTTCTCCACCCTGCCTGGGTTTTTGAGCTGGACCCATGTATGCGGGTCATAGAAAGTTCCATGGAGAAAATGGTCGATAACGATCGTTGTATAATTTTTGGGATGCATTAGTCATTTGTCAGTATTGCTTTTTAAAGGTTTTAACTTAAGAATATGAAACGGATTAAAATCGGTATAATTAGTATTCGTTAGTTTTAATGTCTCGGGTTTCTAGCCCATGCTCTTTGAAATGTAAGGATGACAAGACACATCAGCCATTTCTGAGCCGGTTCTTCACTTGCGCTGCACAGATGCTTACCCTGATTTTACAGCTCCTTAGGACGTTTTAATTGCATTCTTCACAGTAATTTCCTTAACTGCTCGTCTTTTTAGCAGATCTGACTCGTCTCCTCTGTCAGATGTTCCAGCGTTTCCCTGGAGAATGACTTCTCTCTTTCTTTTTTTTTTTGTTCGGTTTACAGCTGCTTCAAACACTGTGGATTTGTATTCTAGTGCATTTGCTATTTGCATGAGACACTTTGTGTGTTATGTTACAGCAATTCCTAATAAATGATGCAGAAACCAGCCAGCTGTGCACTTTTGCCTTTATTTGTTGAGATGCTTTTCAGTCAGCTGGCCATTATTTTCTAGGTCAGCCAGGTCGGGGGTTATTTCTAGGTGTTTAATTTTATGTAATTTCTGTTGCAAATTCCAGGACAGCTTGATTTGAGAAAATGACAAGTTCATAAGAGACCCAGCCAAAGTACCAAATGTACCGCACTTTTTTCAAATACAAGAAGGCACCGTTGAGATTAGAAATAGTGACTGTAGACCACAGAAGCGATATATCTTTAGTTTTTTGTTCTCACCACACAAACTTCAGTGTTGCCTGGAGGAGTAAAAAACCTATGGTAGCTCTACCTTTGAGGCTTCAAATAAGCCCCTATAGGGCGCCATAAGCCCCCTTTTTAAAGGACTGTAGAGACGGGGTCAGAGAGGTCAAGAATGTCTTCACTTGAATAAAAAGGCAAAAATCAGCTTTGATTCAGGCCCTAAAGCCGGACTGAGAATACTAATGGCACTCACACACGGTCCAGTTGCCTTGTACCAGGTCCAAGCACGATTGTGCCCCCTCCCCAGACCCCTGCTGGCCTGCACTCACATTTCACGCAGTGTTCCTGATCCGAGCACATTTACGTCATCACTTCACTTGCTGCCTCATCCCTTTAGTCCCGTGAAGTGCCACATTTACAAAGTGCATCCCTTCAGATACTGAACCCACTGTGTTTTCAGTGCAAAGCAATAAACTGTGCAGTGGTTCTTTGGTATCCCCAAGTAAGAAGCACCAGCTTTGCCAAACATCTCATTATTATTGTGTATTGCATCCAGTTATTTCTGTATTCGCTTATCTGCCAAAATTTCCTCTGCAATTTCCTCTGTAATCGTCTATTTATCTCTATGTTAAAAGGGACCTTCACGTTTTAATCGGCTATGATTAGTGATCACATGAGGTATGTACTGAGTCCAGCTGAACCGTCCCTGGTAAACCAAACTAGACTTTGGAGGTCAAACATTGACTGGGCGCTATATGGACCATACCACTCATCTGCTGAGTTCCTGTGGATGTGGTTCATTCCACTTGATGTTTGGGTGCCCATGATATTAGTATTGCTTTTGATTTGATTTTCTTCTTTCAAGGCAAAAAATAAAGAGCTCTCTTCTTTTTGTTTTCTTTTGGCTCCTCTTCCCTTGGTTCTGCTCCTGTACCAAGGGAGGAGGAGTAAATGCAGAGGAGTCAAAGGGATGACAGCATAATGAGGAACAGAAAGGACATCTATTCTAAGATTCTTAATTATTTAAAGTGGCCATTTTTGTCATGCGTTAACACACCACTCGGTGTGAAATTTAACTCATTTGATCCAATTAACTCATTTAACCCATTCACCACATGAGGCAGTCAGGAACACCGTGCCCAGGCAGCAGGGTGTGGGGACGATATCTTCCACTGTTCCGCTAGTGCTGGACATGCTTGTTTGTTTTTCTTTATTTCCGTGTCTGTGCCCAGCTGCGAGCTCAGATCCAGTTACGTCAGTGTGAGGGAGGGTGAGTGGGTGGAGCTGCTCATTGGCGCTGCTTAACAGTATGGTAAGCATCAAGTGCCATTTTCAACAGGAAGTGCAAAACCGAACTACCGCGGTACACAAGGGCGTACGGAACCGTGCAGCATGTACCGAACCGTGCAGCATGTACCGAACGGTCCGGAATTTTACAGAGTACCATTGCATGCCTAGTCCACATCTATACAGTGCCCAATCATGTTTGACCTCCAAAGTCCAGTTTGGTTAACCAGGGACAGTTCAGCTGGACTCAGCAAAGACCTCATGTGATCACTAATCATAGCCGATTAGACTTTTAACAAAGATTGAGGTAAATAGACCAATGCAGAGATGCAGTGTTTGCTGGAAATTTTGGCAGATGAGTGAATACAGAAATGTATGCAAAACACAATAAATAATTAGATATCTGGCAAAGCTGGTGCTTCTTACTTTTATTTCAGTGCACTGAAAACACTGTGGGTTCAGTCTCTGAAGGGATGCACTCCGTAAATGTGGCAGTTCACGGGTCTAAAGGGATGAGGCAGCGAGTAAAGTGATGACGTAAATGTGCTTGGGTCATGAACACAAAGTGAAATGTGAGTGCATGCCAGCAGGGGTCTGGGGAGGGGGCACAATTGTGCTCGGGCCTGGTACAAGGCAACTGGACCTAGTGTGAGTGCCATTAGTATTCTCAGTCTGGCTTTAGGGCCTGAATCAAAGCTGATTATGACTGTAAAACTGTATCATAACTCTAAGACCCCCTGTGTCATTTTCTATTGTGTCGTTGTATTTATTGGATTATCCAAGAAGCTCAAGTGTTCTCCACAACAGCCGCATCCAGAAACTCCCAAAAAGTAACTGCTTCTTTCTACCAGTTGAGCTCCTCTCCTTCATCTCAAGGTGTTATTCTGTAACACCTTCTCACCTGCTGCCCAAGCTCTGGAGGAGAGAAGAGACATCAAACACTTGCCAAAGTGACTCCCAGCAGAGGGAAAACTTTAGAGTGCAGTCACTGTAAACACACCCTGAGAGAGTTCTGTGAATTCTGAGTGTTTAGATGTTCTTGTGCATCTTCTGTTTGATTTAAAATAGGCTGGACCTGTGTAGCACCTACAGCTAAGGGGGAAAAAAATAATATTCAGTTTCTCCAGTTTTATCTTCTATAGCTGCAAGTATTGAACCGAACAGCTTTGCCAGCGTTTTTAAGAACTGCTGACAATATTTCTTCTCATTTCCAAATACAAATACTGTTATTTAAAAAAACATTTTAAAGGAAATGACAAAACATCAGAATAAGAGAAATGATGCAGCGTTTACAGAACCTGAATAATTCAAAGAAA
>JBBPDE010235917.1:0-12357 GCA_037974605.1 Nannopetersius ansorgii | reverse complement strand
CCCCCCCCCCCCCCTCCGCAAGGATTATTTGAGTGTGTTATAGTCGGTGCACATAGGTGGCATTTGCATTTAATTTGAATTTAGCATTTTGTTTTTTTTTTGAGGTCCGGTAGCCCACTCGCGCCCCGCGATAGTGTGGGAACCACTGGTTTAGGGCATCCTGATCAACTGCGTTACGGAGTGGTGTGGCAACAGCGCCATAGCCAACAGAAAAGCCCTGCAACTTTAATTGAAGACATTTTAAGTCTACCTCACTTTTACCTCTGGTTATCATCACTCGCACCTGTTCTGCACATATTTAATTATCTATAATCAATATGCAAAAAGTATTATTTGTCTGTAGTAGGTTCTCACTTAATATTTATATCTGTATATATTCATGCATGCATTTGCAATTTACCTGTGAATGCCTTCCTTTACTGTATGTACTTTCTGGTTAAACTGCATTTTATTGACAAAGTTTGATTTAATTTAGCACCAAAAACAGACAACACAGCAGAAACAGACTTTGAGCAGCTGGTGGCCTAGTGGTTAGGGCATTCGCCCTGCCATCAGAAAGTTGTTGGTTCGATTCCCAAGACCACTAGGCACCTCTGAGGTACCCTGAGCAAAGTACCATCCCCACGCACTGCTCCCCGGGTGCCGTGTTCCTGGTTGCCCCCTGCTTCACTTGGTGAATGGGTTAAATGCAGAGGTTGAATTTCATGCTGTTTGCGCTGTGCTGTGTTGACGTATGACAGAATCTTCACTTTCACATGCTTTATAACCACTGTAGCACATTTCAAATTACATTTATTTTTTTTAGCAAATGTGGATATTGTCAGCCCTTTAAAACAGTGTATGTCCTGTAATGAGCACAGGCTGGGCTGAATGTTGCCATGGTAACATGAATTAAAACTTGCTTCATAACCACATGCTGATGACTATGGACTGAGGTTGAAGTGAATTGTGGGTACAAAGTCAAGCCACCCCAGAAATCAGCAGCCGCACTTTCTCCAATGCAGCATCTGAACATTCAGGCGATCTATGAGCTGTGGGAGTTCTATAAATAACCACTGCCTTTTCCAAGGAACCCTTGAGGAACACCATTTTCAAAAGATATGGTTTTTACAGTTTAGTAGGAGACTAACAGAGACCTGGAATCATGCTACAGAATGTGTTATAATACTGTATTATTTGAAGCAGTATTGTAGCTTCTTTTACTGACTGCAATGAATGTTTTGCCCTGTTTTGTCACTCTTGTGTTTATTTGCTCTCTCGCTTGCTCTCTTTAGAGTTTGTGTATTTCATCTTTTCTACACTTATGTCATATTGTGATGTTTCGCCTTTTGTTTATGTGTTGCACCATGAACGCTGTGGCCCTGAATGCATGCTGTGTTTCCAGTGAAACACTGTAGTCCAGGAATGTTGTGGTCCCAGAGGAACCATGTGCTCCTGAAGAAATGTTGTGGTCCTGGGGGAACACTGTGGTCCCGGAGGAACACTGCAGTCTTGGAGGAACCTTGTGGTCCTGGAGGAACCTGATTTGTTTCACTGTGTTCTGTGTATATGAGTGAAATGACAATAACCACACTTGACTGGAGTTGGTGTTTTTTGTTGGTCTACTTGTGCCGCTGGGGGCCCAGGAAAATCCGACAACACCTGCTGCGAGTGTGTAAGGAGGCAGGGGAAGTGGCACTTTGGTCATTTAGCTTTTGCAGTGAGACAGTGTGTGTGTGTGTGTGTGTGTGTGTGTATTGGTGTGAAGGAAACTCATTATAGAGTCTCTGAAAGCTGAGTTTGTCAGTCTACGACTCCCTCAGCGGAGGTGGAGCAGGACCCTGCTCCAGAAATAACTCGCCTCAGCATTACAACCTCCAACGCCATCCCAGACCAGACCCAGTCTAAACTGACCTCAAAGTCAGCCTTTCTGGGTCCCCTTCTACCTCTCAGACCCTTCTCTAAGGGTGGGTGAGCAGTAAAAACACATGAATGGAGGAATCCAACCCAAACATCATTAAACATCTGCATCAAAATATATATGATTAGTGAAAGAGCACCTGTGAATTAGTTGTGAATGAAATGCAGATCCAACTATTTTCCCAAATCCCCCATATTTCAGCAAAACTAAAACCATTCATGGTAAGGTGACAAAATAGTTCCTCCAAAAATGTTTTTAGTTCAGATTCTCTACTATTTTACTATCATCATCCGTAAAAACACTCAGACACATGGAGCTTCACTGGGGGTTGAAAGTGAATAATATGGCTGTAGTTGTGTTGGAGATGTCTGGTTCAATTTGTATTCACTGTAAAGAAATCAACAAACTGCCTTCACCATGTTTGTTGGTATCTCAAATGGTGAATACTGCTTTAATGTTGCTTTCAGCTACTTGCTGAAGCTAACTGTTCAGGCTAACACTAAAGTGGGGAGCATTATCCCCTGCTGTCTTTCCACAGTGAGCATCTTGAGACAGTTTTATGTCAAGTAACAGCTCCTTGCCTTCAGTAATTCACACCTCAATGTAACTGCACCCATAGCTGAAGCTAATTTGGCCACAATCGATGTGTTTCTCCTCTGGCTGGATCACCAGCAGCACTTTTAACCACATAAATCTAATTTTCAGACTCCACAGCCGCCTCCAACCCACCTTTGTAGCGCAAGGGCTTCATTAAACAGCACCTCCTCCAACCACTGTAATCTGTAATCAGCAGCTGCTGTAATTGCGAAGTGGAGGAGGTTCCTCTGAGGACAATGCAGCACTGATTGGTGATTGCTTTTCAGGGAAGGTGATGGCAGGTCATGTGTAAACATCTTCTCATTCTGGGAATTGGAACCAAAGCCCTGTCAAAGGTACCAGCTCTCTGGCCGCCCTGCCACACGTTCAGACACCTGTTAATGAAGAACTGCAATCCATCCTCCCCAAACTCCACTCGTTGTCTTCCTCCCTAGCTACTACAACTTCCATTCTACATAATGAGAATTTCTCACAGATGTTACATTAAGAGCACATTATTCATACATCAATACTTATCCTGGTTGGGAGGTCAGACTACTCTATTAAAGAGTTCATATATGGTTTAAAATGAAGGTATTGGTTTATGATTTAGTAGATCATAAACATTTTAAAGATCATTTGGAAGCTGTTAGAACCCAAAGAGGTTTGCTTCATTTTCAGGATTTATACTGAGCTTTATTCATAACAACCCACATTAGCAGAGGTGGCTTATGATTTGGAAACCACCAATAATTCCACTATCAGGTGTAAGTGCATTCAATTAAGAATTTAAGATATGGATGGTCATTAGGCATGAAATATCAACTGAATTAACATTTTCCCAGAAAAATCTGATACCTGTAGGTCACATGTCAAACTCAAGGCCCGTGGGCCAAATGCAGCCTGTTATGTAATTTTATGTGGCCCGCGAGTCGTTTTCGGATTTCCCATTTTGTGCTCAAATCCAAAATAAAAAAACCCCAGCAAAACAGTCCTCATATTCCGTTTTGGCTTACAGGCCAAGAAATACAGGCCGATGGCCGTGTGTGGGTGTGGGGTTTGGGGGGGAAGGGGGGGTGTATGCGCATCTCGGCTACACCGGACAGCAGTACTGGACTTTTCCAGAATGCACAGTATGTCAGTACTAGACTGTTCAATAAATGTTAATCCTATCTGGCCCACGACTTAGTCTGTGTGGTAAATTTCGGCCTGTTGTGTAAATGACCCACTACTGTAGGTTGTAGCTTCTGTATAATCATCATCATAATCAACAACAAAAACGACAACAATAATAAAAATAACAATCATCATCATCATCATCATACAAATAAGTCATAAATACTGAAGATTATGTTCCACATTTAGTGTCAACCGAAAATATCATGAATAGGTAATGAATATTGCAATGTGAATTTCTTAATGCAAATAGAACATTAATGATAATGATTTTTATTCATTACAACTAAGACAGCAATTATTGGTGCTTTTTAAATGACTAAGCTCCAGTGTTGCACTAAAACAGGTCATTATGACTAAGGCACAGTGGGAACACCATGAAGAGGAGTCCGGATTTGGCTTTACCAAGTAGAGAACCCTAATTGACCCCTAAAGTGTTTCTTAAAATAAAGCAGTAAAAAGACAGACAGTGACACGCCGCTGGCCAAACAGTGAGCCTAAATTAATCTGCACTGCTGAAGCTCAGGTCTTGCTGGTTACTCTTCTTCTTGCTGTTTTCTCTTCTTTATCAGCCTCATTATATATTCATATATTCACAAATGCCACTTCAGCTCATACTAGAGGTATTGGATGGAGCTCCAACACTCCAGATACTCCACATACCAACACAGCCTCCTCAGGCTCTGTTCTGCTAGTCAGAACTTTTCTATGAGGACTATACAATGAGGACACCATGAAAGTCCTGTAAATTCACCATAACACAATACGATGCAAAAGTCTTAACCTCCTCTTTTCTTCATATTTTGCTTCCCAAGATCCAAACAGTTCTCCAGAATTCCTGAAGGACTTGTAAAGGCTCTCATTTTCAGTCCAGTCTCTGTTACAGTTACATGTTTTTTGTTAGTTCAACGACACAGGGATGTTTGTATGACTGATTCAAGCAGAACTAAGCATATCTAACTTAAGACCTGAACCAGAGAAGAAACAGGTGCAGATGATTCCAGATAATCAGGCTATGATCAGTATACTGGTGGTGCTGAATGCTGAGTGGTTGAAACACCTTTATCTAGGCTGCTTGTGTCTTTAGGCACTTTGCAGTAAAGCATTTGTTCCAATTTCTTTCATTTAATCCACGCAATATGCCAAAGATACAGCAGTTTGACAGAAATAAAACAGAATTTTCAACCAACAAGGTAGTTTATAGGGTTATGAAGCAATGAGGGAGCAACAAGACTTCCACACAGTACTGTATTAGTCATGCATAGTTTTAAATCAGGCCCAGGTGTGAACAAAATAAAGTACACCCTGGAGCAGAACACGGAGGAACAACAGACTGCTGATGTGTGAAGTATATTGGAGACGAAAAGTGTCTCCTTTAAGACTCTCCGTTTTTCATCTATTCATTCAGGAGATAAAAAAAGGCAGATATTAAAGAGCAAATAAAGTGTCTTAAGGAAGTGAGGAGCTCTTATCAAAACTCCTGAGGAACGATTCCACACTGACGTAAAGTTTAACCGAAGAGCCGTTCCTGGAGATAAAATGGGTAAATGATCTAAACACACTGCAGCCAGGAGCGGTTTACCATCAACACACACACTCATATTCCATTCCATAAATCACACGCAATCGAAAGTGCTTTTTCCATCTATAAGCATTCAACACTGGAGAGGAAAAATATTACCTTTCATGCAGCTTTCATACAGACTTTCCGTAATATTGGAAACGGCTTTATCTGTAATGTAACTGGCTTTGCCAGCCATAAAAATGCCAACAGAAGATACAGGAAAACCCCCGCTTGAATGCCAGCTACTGTTTACCCCTGACTGGGACTGATAAAAACTGCACAGCAGTTTATGCGGACGATTTCTGACTCCGAAACAAGAGGAGGGATTGGGTGGAAAGATTCTAAACTAGAAATCTGATGATACCCACTTAAGATTACGTATCTATTTTCATTTACACAAATGTATGTATTTTTTTTGTATAGTGTACAGTTATTTTTGTATTATATTTTTATTTTGTATGGTTTTATAGGTTATGCTGCTTCTACTTTCTACTTTCTTCTCTTGTTCTGTCCACTTTGCTGTCTTAACTGTGCAAATCGCCTAGCTGTGGCGATCTTCCATCTAGTTGACCAAAATAGTGGCACTGGTAGGTTGGGAATGAGCAAAGTATTAAACTCTCATCTTTACACTCCAGAGGTCACTTAAAGCTACCTAGTTAGTGTGTATCACCAATTACACACTAATGAAAGCTATTATTTATACATTACAAGTGATGCTTCTACTATTGGTGACTTCTATATTATAGACCTACAGTTATGCACTAATATAGAACCAAAAAACATGTGGGGAACGGCAGTGGGGTTGGAATGTGAAGCAAAGCTGCTGCTAAACTCTCCTTGAACATCCGAGAAGCTTGAATACCATCTTATAGAAGTTCTTCAATGTGCTCATTTTGTGCATGTGTGTTTGTGTTGAAACAGAATATTAGATTATGGTTTAAAATGAGCTTTTATTAAGTGCTTAAAATAATAGTTATTATCAACAATGAAAGTAAAACTCTCCTGACCCAATAATTAGATATTTAATTAGAATCATTAGAGTTAGATGTCAGTGAGTTGAGCAGCATGCCTTGAAAGCATCAAACAGTTTGAGACACACTAGTGAATAAACAAGTGAATTATATAGCAGTTTTTGCTATTTGGGGGTGGGATAATGGTGGGGGTGTTGCAGCTGTGGTCCACAAGCTCCTGTCACACCACTGCATATAATCTCACTATCACCTTTCCTGCAGAGCTGCTCTTTTACTTCCTTCTCATCTACACGGATCTGTGTGTGATAAAGTCTCCCACTTTCCGACTGTGATTTTAGGCTTTAGCTTCTGTCTTTATCCTCTTAGAGCTATTAGTCTGTGGCGAGATCACAGTGTTATATATCAACCCTTCAGATGGTCACTGGACCTTTTTCTTATTTTCTTCGGCTTAAATTGCCTAAAATCTAATTAAGCAAGGAGGGCGGTGCTTAGTGAAGTATTCCCAACAAAGCCGAATAAAAGACTTAAGCAACCTGTGTGTGTGTGTGTGTGTGTGTGTGTGTGTGTGTGTGTGTGTGTGTGTGTGTGTGCATGTGTATTAAATAGTAGTAGGGCTGTTTTAACTTTACAGCTAAAACAGCCCTATTACTGAAAAGCTACAAATATATTTGCAATTATGCTACTACATGTAGCAATGTCGCTGTCCAATATCCCCCAAAATTCCATCATAATTCTATGTAAATAATCATCCAGAGTGCATGTGATATGAAACAGAGAGATGTGATTAGAGACTCTAATGTCTTTACAGTGGTGGTGAATGGAACCAGACATCTTCTATCAATCACCAGTGAAGCACCTCGTGCCTCTGAGTGTTTAAATGGATGGTGATGATGGTAAAATAGGGGAGAAACAAAATCACATTCCTTTGGGACTATTTTGTCTGAAGATGTCCTGCATGTATACCACCACTAAGAACAGGTTTAGTTTTAGGACCAAAAGCTTCTCAGAACTCTGGTAGAACATAATCTCGTTCCATTTGATGGAATAACTTTCTGTGAGGGAGCGTTTAGAGGCAGATGTCTGGCTCCATTCAAGTTCTGACTTTGGAATGTTCTACACCAACTCTGCTTACATCTTAACATGTAGAAAAATAGGTGAAATGCCAATTTAAAAAGTGTATGCACCCCCCGTGACTGATGAGAACGTAGGAAACGCAGGCTAATCGCACCAGTGTTTCAGATAATGACCCTCGGCGTTGTGTGAGAAAGTGCAGGTTTATCCATACAGGATATTAAATGGCTCTCATTTACAGTCAGTCTATTGCAGGAGGAGCCTTGGTAAGATCTGTCTATTGGAGATGCTGATATATTCACAGTGGCTGCGTGTGGCGCCTCTGCGCGTAAGATGATGGATTATTCATCTTTCCGAGCCTGTGCTGCGATGACTCCAGTTAAAGAAGCTCCTCCGAATGGAAATTCAATTTATGCAGCGAGACTTCGCTCGCAGGAAGCCTTCAGTGAGAGCGACGGCCAACGTGAATCAGCACCACACGACAACAATCTACAACTAATTCAGCAGATTTAAACCACATATCAAACCCAATCCTATTCCAGAAAATGAATTTAAAGAAAAAAGCAAAGCTGAAAAGGCAAAGAAACAAGCTGGGAAAAAGCAACCAACAGCAAACTGAACTAACCCTGAACCCCGACTACGAGGCTGAAAGTGCTGAGATATTTACTGGCTGTCTATTGGGATAACAGAGCCAAAATATCACATGCAATAAACGGTTTAGAGTCAAATTTCTGCACACAGATGTGGAACTGGTGTAGAACAGATCCAGTGTAGAAATGATCCAGTATTTGTTTCTCTATCTTACAGTACAGAGATCTGAATTAGTGATTGATTGATTCATAGACAGACAGACAGACAGACAGACTGACAGATCCTTTATTGATCCTGAAGGAAATTCAAGCTCATTTTCATATGACCCACAAGGTAATTCTGACAAACTACTACAGGCAACTTCCACTACTTAATTTAAAAGTACTTTATAATGCTTATGTTACACACAGCCAGTCTGACAAATTGTAAATTTGTCAGATGTAATTTTTGTAGTTTTATTTAAAATGTGCTCTACATTTTCATATAACATGCAAAGTCATTTGGACAAACTGTAATACACAATTGGAATTGTGGGGGGGGCAATTATGACATCTGTTGTTTCTTCATAAAAATACTCTATAATGTTCATATGGTTTAAACTATTATTCTGACAAACTGTAATACACTTCAGGAACCATAGGGGGTGATATGATGTCTATTACTTTGCTGCAGTATAAAAGAAAAGGAAATACCTCCCTTAACCCCCTTGTTGTGTAAAATGTAAAAAATTGTTTAACAGCGAGTGTGTGTTTCTTGGTTGTGTGTGTTGTGCTCATGGGAATCCTGCACAGAACTCGCTCCGCCCATCAGTTTGTGCATCAGCAGCCCAAGTTTTGTGTGATTTAGTTACTGATGGACTGTCAGATGTATAAAAGTGTAAATATAAAATTCTGAGTGTAAAAATGAGCTGTTGAGCAGATAGAAGTGTTAGAATGTTCACATATGCTTTAATGGAACTCTGAAGCTACACACAAGGGTTAAGAACAGTGTTTACTCTTGGGCTGTATGAGGACCAAAATTTAGTGGAGTGAAAATGTAGTCCCCCCCAACACACACACAGACATAAGCTGCACAAACATTATAAATAAAAACAGCTTTTGTTACTGCAACTATTTAGAGGCAACAATAATGTAATGATCGACTACAACCAACATGGAGGCAATCACATCCCCCCACACTTTAATGAGTTTATATATGGAATATACTGGGATAGTAAGCTTCAAAAAGAGCTTGTATGTTCTTTGTCCATCAGATGAGGATGAAGTTGATTCTTTGTCCACTGGAAAAATATCACACAAGCCAACGGGCTACAACACACACGCACACGCACACGCACACACACACACACACACACACAGAGGAGATGGACAGCATGGTTGAGTGAGGAGCAATGGAGCAAGAGACAGGTGTGTTAACGAGACAGAGAGTAAGAAAGAGAGAGAGGCAGGCAGAGAGTAGACATATAAAACGAGTGATAGAGAGAGAAAAAGACAGAGACAGAGAGAGGAATAGAATGAGAGAGACAGAGAAAGAGTAGAGAGAGAAAGAGAGAGTAGAAATGGAGATAGAGAGACAGAGAGAGAGTAGCAATATGCTTGAGAAAATATACAGTGACAATACAGTTGCTGTTGGGGCGGTGCTAAACATCCAGGTGAGAGTCCTGTTTTAAGATATGTGTGTGAATGCTCTTTAACGATACATGTTGCCAAGTGACTGGCTGCATTTTTCTCTTGAAGTCTGATTGACGTTGCAACATACACAGAAAAACACCACTTTGCAGGCGGTCACGGCCATCGGGTTCACCCTGACAGAGTTAAATTGGATTCCTGTGGACAACTGCAGATGACAACAGAAAACTACAGGAGTTCAATGTTTCCAGGCCATTAGCTCAGAATAAAGGGATGAAAATTCTGACCACAGTGTTCATTAAACCCAGAGCCCTGACAGCAGTCATTCAAGAAGAAAAATCAAACAAAAACAGTACAAGTCAATGTAAGTACAGATTGTCTGCCTTAAACCTACATTCACAGATCACTTATCAGATGCACTCACCCTCTGTACACATACCTAAAGGTGTTTCCAATAAAGTGAGTGTAGCTACAAGGTGGCCGTTTGAAATAAAGTGGCCAGCTAGTGGAAGCACAATGTGATGTTTCTAATAAAGTGGTCAGGCAATAAAGGGCACTAACACCACTGTCCAGAATAATACTGAGGTGGGCTCAGATATACAAATGACTAAATTCTGGCTGGGTAAATTTACTGAATTGCCTAATGACAATGTCTACAGTAAAGCATCAGAATGGGCGACTACACAGGACAACTCCCACTCCGATAAAGAAGGAATCTCTCATGCTTTTCAAATAGTCACAAAATTACATAAATATCAAAATATATATTTCCCTTGTTTTTTTGGCTCTTGGTAGTAAGTAATGTGTTACTACTGCCAGTAGGTCACACTAAAAGCAAAAAAAAAACAAAAACAAACACAATGTGTGTGTGTGGGTGTGTGTGACCCCAGGGGTAAGGGGGTGAGGTGTTGCTAGTTTCAATATTATTGAGAATGTCATCCTCCCCTAATATGAATAACCATATCTATTCCAAGTCCCCACAACATACTAAATATCAACCTCCCCACTGACACACACGCACACACACAAGCAGATGGTGTGGTGAGAAAAGCCCTCCACTGCTTCTTGTGTTTTCCCCAAAACACACACCGCTCTCTGCTCATGTCACATCAAACACTCGCACACTAATTAACAAACCCTCTAATTAAGCAGACGCTAGAGGTTCACCTGGACACACGCACGCGCAACTCTGAATCAGGAGAATTAGCTCAGCGTGTTCAGAACCGAGATCAGAAACACTGATAACTAGAACAACACGCTCTGAGACTTTATACAGATAATACATTTTAAACACTCTACCACACGGGATATATATGTGAGTTAACCCATTTAATCCCAGTGGCAACAATTGTTACCATTTTTTTTTTCATTTTATTTTGGAAGCTCTAAAAGTGTTGTTTTTGCTTTGGGCAAGTTTAAAAAATTAAAAAGAAGTTGTCTCCCCTAAATTGTATCATGTGACTTGTGTGACTGGAGACATGACCACGCCCCTTTACATCCAGCTTGCACCTCTATAAAGAGATGTCTGCCTCAAACTTGTACATGAGGAAGTTTGTAAAATACCTTAATTAACAGATATTACTAAAATATTTTGAACACATTTTCTAAAGGGTCTACTACTAATATCTAATGAGAATTATATGCCTGCATGCATCTTTTCACCGTAAGAAGAGTAAATGTAAGCACGGCAACAATTGTTGCCGCTAGCATAATACATAGTCATAGTGCTAGTTATACTACCTCTCAAAGGTTTTGGCTGTTTATTCTATTTATCTTTTTTTTTATCTTTTTTTTTCTACACAACTTAAAACTATCAGAGGTCAGGCCAGGGGGTGTTACATGAGATCTTGGTGGGAAGAGTGGCCTCCCGTCAGGGGGTGACCAGCTGGGTCGCTGCGGTGGGATCCGCCCTGCTGGGGGACGGGGGTGCCCTGCACCATGTAAGTAGTCGCAGAGGGTCTAGAGGATCCTTACCCATTCCCTACACATGTGCCACATAGTGGGTTTAAATAGGTCAAAATAAGTGAAATATATATATATATATACATACACAGGCGCACACACATACATGTACACATATCTACACATATTTCAGAAAATTTGCAAGTGAGAGAATGTTGTGCAAGCAAGGGTGACACAACTGTGAACTTCAGAACAACAAATTTTAATGAACTTAGACACAGAACAAACTCCAGGAGCACCACACAAAATAAGTCCTTCACAATACTGGTGCAGGATCCGATTCACAGAATTCACTCCCTGTATGACATGGGCTTGAGGGGGCGTGCTTGGCTGGACGTCCGAGTCGCACTAGGTACTATCAGGCTCACTCACAATGGTGACCAGTAGGTTTAGTCCGCTTCTAGCTGAACCACTGTAGAGACAGAGGGGAGACACAGAGAGAGAACAGACAATCACCGCCTACGGTGAGTGCCTCGGGAAGCCTGACTGGGTCCATATTCCAACTGCCACTTGAAGCACTACTAACATGAGTCAAGCGGAGATGGATTCAGAGACACAAGTCTGTGTTTCTCTTTGTTCTGAACAGGCTAGAATGAAACTCACACATGAACAAACCAGGATAGGAGTTGGGTGACTGCATCACACAGAGGGACTCGGCATGAATAACCAATCATGAGACAGAACAAATACGACTTAAACAAGACTAAACACAGAACAAGTGAGCTATCAACCCTGCAGACGACCACGTAGAGCATCAAGCCTCTACACCTGGATCGCACCGACTGTTGGGGTGTGTCGAGGCGGCCCAGACGTGACAGGGAGATGTGAACTTTTACACAAGCATGCGTACACACACACACACACACACACACACACACACACACACACACACACACACACACACACACACACACACAC
>JBBPDE010235862.1:0-12360 GCA_037974605.1 Nannopetersius ansorgii | reverse complement strand
AAAACTTTTGACTGTTAGTGTGTGTTTTGCATAATTGTCCCCAAATTTCTTTACCGACTGTGGGACTGATAGCTTCCAGGGTTTGTTGGTATTATATCAAATTCATTCCTCTCTCCATGCCCACATTTAATGTGTTGCTGGCTGCCGCACATGCCCAAAGCTTAATAGAGCCACATTCTGGCTTAACAGTTGGTTAGTTGTTTGCTTGTCTTTTTTTCTCCAGATGTATCTTGGTTTTTTTTTTTGTATTATTACAGCACAGTATTCGATTCCAGAATGTCTTTGGTTTATCTAAGTGTTGTTTTGTGTACTTCAGATGTTTTCAAGATCTTTATGATTCGTCACATGGACACCATGCAGTGAAATATAACTGAATCGTTCTGGAGACAATTACTAGCAGGTAGAAAACAGAGCAAATGTAAACAAAATTTACATCACTGCATATATGGAAAATAGACTAAATGTGCCTATCAATATTTACAATAGAAGATGAATAGAAAAGATGTGCAAGTGTGCATATTGGCATTGTGTAAATGGTTAATAGTCATGAGCTTTATAGTAAAAAAAAAACAGGTTCAGATGAAGCGCTAGGGAATGGAGGCATATCCAGGACAATTCTGGGACTTTTCCACCGGCATAAAGAACCGTGTTGTACTACAAGCATATTTTTCCATTACAAACAAAGTGAGCTGTACCTGAGCCGAACCCGAGCTGCTCGACGGCAGGGCTAAAAGTGGGCCTCACTGCATCATTGCTTTCTGATTGGTCAAAATCTTGGACTTGGACAGAAAGACATGAAACGAGGACTTTTTTAACTCTTGATGTAAAAAAATATTAAAATGATGCTATAAACAACTGGGACGTCAATAAAGTAGATAAAGTACAGGCACTTCTGTATTTTTCAGAAAATACATTGCAGAGGGAGTATTTAATATTGTAAGAAAAGCAAAGGTGTACCTAAGGTTAAGCAATACTGAAAAAAATAATTTGGACAAAAGAGTGAAATCGTCTGGCCAAGTAAATGCTTTAGACAATATCTGGAACTGGTTCCTTCACATCCTGTGCCTCCGCTTGAATTAGCACATTACTGCTGGCCAGATTAAAAAGAAGCAGAGAATTTGCTGAAAAAAGAAGCACACTTTATATGCTTGTCTCATTTTTAAGGATGTTCTTGTTATGTTGTGTTCTCAATTGGGGCAAGCTATTTTTAAACACCCTTAAGATTACTCTCTGCTGTCTGGGGAAGAACAACGGGAGGAATTGGGAGCACAATAAAGGTATAACTTCTTTGACAGCGAGGTGGAAGAAATATGTCTTTTTATTTTCCGGTGGGGAAAAAGGAAAAATCAGGTTGACATTCAAATAAACATGGGTGTCGCACACTGTGAGACCAGAGTAGCTGTGAGGCTCTAGATAGAACATCATGCACTATTCTCAGGTTCAGAATGCACTGTCTCATCTGGATTCACATCATTATTGAGTGTTTTCGTGCAAAGTGTACATGGACCAGATTGAAAGGACAGTGTGGAACCAGAGGACAGAAATTTATAGCACTGTCACTGCAGTTAAAGCAAAGAATATCGCAATGATTTGATCTTGTTCTGTATATTTTGTGACAGCTGTAAATCTGTTTTTACTGTTATCCCTTGCAGATTTGTACTCCAGACCTGGTGGTCTTTCTGTCCTGTTCCAATCAGCGTCTAAAGGAGCGTCTGGAGAAGCGGGCGGAGCAGCAGGGTCGCCCCGACGACAATCCCAAGGCCACTGAGCGGCGACTCGCCAACTTTAAACAGAACGCCATCCCACTGGTTAAATACTTCCAGGAAAAAGGTCTCATTGTTACGGTAAGGGCTGCAGTCTGCTTTAACCTGATGTGAGATCTTTAACCCTTAGTGTGTTTTAGTATAAAGGTCTTTAGCCTGAACTGTTCCTTGATTACTCTTTATGGAACCCAAGGGTGTAGAATCAAGGGCTGGTAGGGACTAGGCTTGTCACGATACTAAAACTTAATACTTATACTAATGATGGTGCTTGATACTCAATACTATTTTCGATACTACATGGGGAGAAAAAACAAACAATAAATAAAACAGTATAATAATTTATTAAATTTACTCTACGATTCCCCCTCCGCCCTCCACAGAAAACAATTGGGGAAGGTCTTGGGCTAATAACTCTGGCTAGGGGGGCGCTCATTGGAAAGGTCTCAGAAGATCTACTGGAATGTCAAGTTTGGCGTAGGTGGGTGCTCGCCCCGTGGCTCAGAAAGTCCGTGCTCAGGGGAAGCGCCAGTTCTGCAAGGAGGAGAGCTTTGCCACCAGCCACGTTCAATAGGTCTGGGGGAGCTGAGGGTCCGTGTAAAATTTTGCGGCGCTAGGTTGTTTCCCGGCCAAGCTACGGGCAAAATATTGTCATGTAAACATTGGGTCCTCCAGGTAGCCGGGGGAGGGGCTGCCTGCTGCAGTGCCTGTTGAAAATTGCTGTAGTCTGCCGGCTGTTTACGTGAACAGGCTGATGTAGAACAGGCATTTAAATATCGATACCAGTGCTAATTGATATTGAACTCTACTAAATTTTATTATCTTTTAATATCTGAGAATCAATTTTTTTTGACAACAAGAGTAGGGACACCCCTACCAACATCCAGTGACTTCCGATCTTTCCCTGGGAGTCATTTTAAACAAACAAAACAAATCAAACCAAACAAAACTGCTGTTTTCTGTCAGTGTTTGGAACACAAACGGATCAGTTCTGTTTCTCTACTGTGTGACCCGCCTTCCTAACCCATCACCGTGATCTGATTGGCCCTGCTGTTTCTTGCTGACATGTGGTTGGCTGAAGCCACATCTGCTTTAGAAGCGCTAAAGCTCAGTGCAGTGGTTGTGTTGATGTAGGCGAGACTGAGGACTTCTTTATACCTACAATTAAAAATATGGAACACATTGCATTCGATTGATTCAGTGAGAGACTAGCATTGCACACAAAAAGTACCACAATACCTAGTCCTTGTATTTATGATGTGGATATAGTTAACCTATTTTTTATATTTATATGGAAAACTACATCAGGTAACAGTACCTGCCTTAAAATGTACTTTAAGTTTCCAGTCAGGTGAGAAATTAAAATAATGAATTTCTTGTGTACTGATGAATTTCGTATGTACTCTGTACATGTTCTTTGATGTTCATGTATGAAAGATGTTAGTGAAGTGGCACTACGGCTGCACTAAAGTTACCATGTTTGTGTCCCCATCAATTTTCAAAATCAAACCTTCATCCTTGATGGAACCTCCCGGAAAGTGGGTGAAGGACCCAAGTTTAAGAGTGTCATAGAGAGCTGTTAAGCTCCTGTATTGGGGCTCGTGTTTTTGGCTTACTGTAACTCTGTAGCCGGTAACTTTAGGAACCAGAGGCCTCAGCAAGAGAAACGTCGTCCCAGCGGAGCAACAGCTGTAACTACAACCAGCTCATTTCAGTTAATTAAAGCTAAGTGATGGGGGACGATGAATAAATTCATCCCATTTTTTTCCTGATCCCCTTGGGTGTATATTAGGTGACCATGGAAACAGAAGAAGGCCGAAATTCTTGTGAACAATGGTGTACAGAGGGGTTTTGAAGAAAAAAAAAATCACAGAAAGCCATCTATGCTGAATGTCAAATCTATGTAACATGCCGTTCTGCACAGCCAAGCCAGCATATGACTAATGCCCGGCAAGCGCAGCTCTTTCCAGCTGAGCCCATTCCTTCCCCATGAAAGCTGTTCATTTCTCGACAGATGCTGGAGGGCAAATGCTGCAGCGCTTAGTCCAAATTAGGCTCGAGCTGAATTTCTCTGTACAGCCCGAGACAAATGTCAGGGAATCAATATAAAGTGTGCACAGTCCAGTGCAAAAAGTCTTTGCATCTCTGCAAATTCTTTGAAGTCATTGGTGTCATAGGTTTCTTTCTGCCAGCAAAAACACAAGAGACCATTAGAATAAACAAGTCAACAATTTCTTTTTTTTCTGCTCTAAGCCTCAAGACAGTGTAGATTTATAACATTTCATAAAGAAACACATTTGATTTAATCAGGGTGTCCGCGGGGTTTTAAAAAGTATTAAAAAGTGATCAATCAAAATTGCCAAATTTAAGGCCATTAAAAGTGTTAAATTTGGTTTTAGCAGTATTATTTTAAAAAAATAGGTATTATTTTTTCAGACTATGAGGTTTGCTATTTGGAGTGAAATACTATCTGCTGTTTGTGTTAGTTCGTTTAAACGTAGGCTTTAGCATGTCGGTGCACATAATCAAATATCCTCTTCTCAATCCTGAAGTCTCATACGGATTAAAGATTTACGTTGCTATGACGGATTTCCGTCAACGTAGGGCACTAAAGCTCAATTTTGAGATTGATGCACATCAGAGAAAGAAAATTTTGTTGGGGGCTAAACAAGCAATTGGTAAACAAGCTTCGGCAGACAAAGTTCTGGTAAGCTGTCTTTTCCCTTGATTAAATTACTATTTAGTTATTCTTCCTAAAAATAATAATAAACATTATGGTTTTGGCAGTTCGCGTAAATATTGATGGCTGCGGAGTCGCCTACAGGCTACAAGCTGTTTCCCGACAGATTTTTTTTGCTTGAATGCATGAGTTTGAACTGTACGCTATGTTTGATGCTGACGTCATATTCAGTGGTCGTCCGACAACCGAGTTGTCAACTGGCTTATGTCCAGACAACCATCATGGTGGTCATGGGCAAATACAAGTTTTCTGACCACTGGATGAAAGACCCTGCGTTTAAGGACAGGCTCAAGCCTGTAGTAGGGAATAACCGTCAGGCTTATTGTTTGGTATGTAAAAAAAAACATTGATGTCAACTGGATGGGAGCTAACTCACTTCAGTCGCATATACAATCCACAAAACATAAAAATGGAACGCGCGGTCGGCGAGAGCAACTTTGTGTTGTGATGGTTTTTAAAAAAAATCCAAAGGTAGTAAAAATGGTATTAAAAGGTATTAAATTTAACTTAAGGATTGCTGTATATACCCTGTTAATCTACTGAAGTAAAAAAAAGCCAAACCAGGTATTTGATGGAGCAACAAGTAAAACTGGGCTTCCATGAGGAAAGAGGTCTGGAAATGGTTAAGAGAACACTTTGCAACACATAAAACCACCATTTACTGTATTAATGTTGTTTGTGTTTATTGTAATAAGTTTCAGCACTACTGCCTAGAAGTGAAAGGTTTTTAAGTATAATGTTGTCCGGTGCCTAAGACCTCTGTACAGTACTGTATCTTCAGGAAAAAGATGCATAAAGGAGACGTCTGATTGGTTAAAATGAAGACGTAAACTATACAAGCGCGTGTTTCCAAAAAGCTGGTATTTTGAGTCGTTCCTCAAATGTCATCAATCAGCCAAGCCATGCTCACTGTGCCGAGTGCACTTCTTTAGTTCCGCACTGGAGCCGCAAGGCTAATTGCCCTCACCCAGCTCGTTTCAGTTCTGAGTAACTGAATGACGTGCTGTTCTCGACAGTACAAGCAAACTGCAGGCTGTAAGGATGACTGTACTACTACTTTTAGCAGTGCAGGGCAGAGCTTTAATTGGACCTGAATTTCTAGCCCGAGAACTTTCTGTCCAAGCTGTCTGTCATAAACTATTGAATCTAAAACGGACACAACCTCATACAAATTTAGTTCGAAGCCAACCTGAGTCAGTCTGTCACCTCAAAAACTGCTGACAGAAACCTGACGGAATAGTATCTGGTAAATTACAGCATAGTGACAATATTACATTTTTTAAATGTAAAGCTCTATTTCCTAACTTAGAACATGGTATAGATTGCATAACATTCTTCACATTGAAAAAATAAAATATAATTTTTTTGTAATCTGCTCTAAATTGTCCTTTCCTGATTTCATTTGCAGTTCAAGGTAAAGTCTGTGGAGCCACATGCAAATGTTTGGGCACCTCTGGACAGATCACATGTTTTGTTTGGTATAAATAGCTACACACTTTTGCACGTTTCACATTGTAATGCACAGATACTGTTTAACATATTGGAAAAAAATGTCTCATGGCAAATGAATAAAAATTATGGCATTTAACTTTGTTCATGGTGGAGAACATGTACTTATTTGCACTTAGAAAATAACAAAATGTAGTTAAATCTTTGGCACATGACTTTGGTTGGAATAAAGCAAAAAGAAGAGCAAACAGAAAAAATGGAGGAATGCAAGTTATGATCGGCTAAAATTGGGATGTAGGCAGTGAGAACCCAACAATTATTGGGTTCTCAAAACTTATTATTGTAATAAGCTTTCATTCTCGGCACTCTAGTTCTAGATCTTCATGGAAAACAGATAAGCAAGTATAAACACAGTTTGGGACCCATCTGATGGTTGAGATGATTTGGGACCCATGGGATGGTTGAGATGATTTGAGACACGTGATGACTGGGATGATTTGGGGCACATGTGATTATTGAGATGATTTGGGGCACATGTGATTATTGAGATGGTTTTGGGCACATGTGATGATTGGGATGATTTGAGACTCATGGAGTTCAAGCACAAGCAAAAATCTAAAAGTTTTCCTGCACAACTGCAAGACTAATATTTGCCTTAAAGTCAGATCCTTCTTCCCAGTTTGAAAATCCTAATTCCGACTTGTCACACAATCAAGAACTAAACCAGAAAATTTCCTGGAATGAGGAAGTAGTCTGTTAAAAACATCCTCTGACAAATGTTGTTTTTGTGACTAATGTTTCATTTAAAAAACAAAGCGGTCTTGTGGGAGAAAGACATTTACCAGACGCTTTTATCCAAAGCGACTTTCATTCCCTACCTACAGGGGCAGTCTCTCCCTGGAGCAACTTGGGGTTAAGGGTCTTGCTCAGGGACCCAGTGGTGGTATGCTGAAGGTAGGATTCGAACCTACGACCTCTTGATCTGGAGGCAAGTGTCCTACCCACTGAGCTACCTCCACCCCGGATTACGGAGGAAAGAATGTACATCAGGGTGTGGGTACGGAACCTCAGAGGTGCTTAGCATTCTTGGGAATCTAACCTACAACTTCCTGATTGCAGGGCGAATGCCCTAACCACTAGGCTAGCATCTGTCCCCGTACAACCATACATGCACTTGGAACTCATAATTATGATGTGTATGAGTGAGGCCAAATAGGTTAGTGACTAATAGGAATATATCTTGGCTAATCATTGTGGCTTTATTCGACTAGACCAACGTTTGACCTGCAAATCCATTGAGATTTCATTGAGCCCCCTAGATGTGGTTTACACTGACGCATTTATGCCCCTCATCACCAACCTCTCACTGTAACCCCTGATAGACACAGATAGACACATAATACTAACAAAAAGTAGATTTAAAATAAAGAAGTCTGAGTGTGTGCGTCCATTTGAATGGAGGGGAGGCTCACTGCTGAGGGGACTAATGGCTTCAGCTTGCGGTTTTGTGTCAATGTGCCAAGCCTTTATGACCACAGTAGAGATCTACAGAAGAGACTGTGTTTTATTTATTTGCACTGTGTGACTGGCAGTGGCTCAAAATACCTACTGGGTAGCATAAAACATGGCTTAAAGTGCACTCTCAATTATGCTAGACTGGGTTCAAAATGCAACAGTGGATTAATAATAATTATAGTAACCATATTTCTAGAGCACTTTTCATACAAATAGCAACTCAAAGTGATTCACAGACCGGTAATAATGTTAAAAAGAAAATTGCCGTAGTGAGGCGCGGTTACCTAGGGAATCGAATTCCATCTCGCCTTGTTGAGGGCAGTGGTGTTAACCTCTCTGTTATATATGTTCATTTAACATATCAGTTAAACGTAAGACAAAAGTTGGTGCAGTGTACTTTTGCAATACTTTTGGCACGCTATTATATTTTAATATCGTCGCCAAATATGGAAATTTCTAGATTTAATATTTTTTGTTTTTTAAAAGTAATTAATACACTTTTATTTTGATACGTACAACTACTCTGATAACACTCGGGCGTAAGGTGGCAAGGGACCTCATTCTCGTGCTGTGTAGTGTACCTGAGCTGTCTTTAGCTGGTAAGTTGAGCGTATTTAAAAAGTCTACCTTGCTGTAGAGTAAGCCAACATAACTTAGCTACCTTGTTGCTACTTAGCCTAGCCTTTCACATGGTCTGTCTTTAGCTGAGTGAGTCTAGCTTATTTGAAGTGTCTTTGGATATATATACATACAGTAACGTTCCAAGAGCACCTGCGTATAGTGAAAAAACGCATTGTGTTTTGGTAAAAAAATTAATGCATTAAACTTAAAGAAAATGTAACGTAAACCCATATTCGCCTCAACCCTGGTGTGGAATTCGAAAAAGTGCTTCCAGGTTGGCTATAGCCTGCCGTGAGTCCCCTTGTGAGAAAACATCCAGAAAAATATATTTATTGCCACATAAAAGCAATAAAAGGCAGAGGATGTTTGCAGTTTCCGCATTTTTGTGGGGATTTCAGCGTAAAACTATGAGTTTGGACTGAATCCGCCGTTCCTGATCCTTGGAAATCTGGGTTGTTTACTGTATTTATATGAATGATGTGAGAGATGCTGTGTGTTAAATATCATTCCAGGTCGATTCCTCATAAATCTGATTGAAAAAATGCCAAGAGTGTGCAAAGCTGTCCTCAGAGCAATAAGTGATGTTTTCAATATTAATCTACAATTTAGCCAGAATAAAAACAAAGGAATGCGTTGAATGAGCACATGGTGTGTGTGAGTGTGTGTGTGTGTATATATCAGGGGTGGGGGATATGACAATATGAGATCGTGAAGACAATCTATGTACTGAAGATCTGTCAAAGCAGAGAGCGATTTCAGGGGTCGGCAGCCTGCGGCTCTGGAGCTCCATGTGGCTGTTTCGTACTTATGTTGCAACTCCTTGTGGTTTTTGAAAATAAATAATAATTTAACACTAGAACGATGGCTAACTTGCTATACCTATAATGGCTGCGTGCGTCAATTGACACAGTGCCCAGTTCTGCATAAGACGCTTCCTGATGCGACGCTGCTGCTTAATGTTCGGTCGTTTAGTCCTGCAGCCTGCCGGCACACATCCACACTGCAGCCAGCAGACACCGCAAGTGTCCAGTGGACTTTGGACCCAGAGCCCATCATACAGCACCAGTCGAATCAGAATCGTGATTATTGGCAGAGTATGTGAGCGACACATATAAGGAATTTGATTCCGGTTGCAGGAGTCTCTCAACAGTATAAAACAATAACAGTATGTAAAATTCGTATGTACATGTGCCTACACCACACCCATATTCTCTTACAGAGCTACTCCATTAGGCCAATAAACGCAATTCTGATTTTGATTCTGAATAAATTACATCAGTTGATGCTGTCATTCATTTTTTTTTTATTGTAGTTTGTTGTTTATTGTAGTAGATTATTGAGCTCTTGTAAATAGAATTTTACAAATGGCTTTCCGTGTGTCTTTCTTAGAGATATCGGAATGCGCCACACGAAAGACATGTTGACTCTAATCCAATCTGGCACGTGCACGTTGCGGTGTTGATTGCGTTATCACTGTTTCGGTTGCGTAAAAAAAAAAAACGGTGGCCAAATCTTCCATGTATCCCTAATTAAAATACAATGTTTGAGTTCTAAATGTTCAAAATGTTTTCTTTGAATAAATAAAAATTCAAAAGCAGCACACTAGCCTAGTTTTTATACACAGCATAAAAGTAAAAAACAATATGTGCATTGTTATTTTTATTTTGGATGTCAAAAAGGAATTGCGGCTCCCGGTGTTTTTTCTTTTGTGGAAACTAGGTCCAAATGGCTCGTTGAGTGTTAAACGTTGCCAACCTCAGGTGTATAGACTACGTGCTATCTTTCTATTGCAGTTCTGATAAATGCTTAAAAACGGAAAAATGCATGTTCCCAAGTCGATGGGTTTTTATAATCACATTTTAGACACAGTATTGCACTTTGTCATGTTAAAATGGCTGTGTAGCATATATCAGCAATAGTTTAAGAATTGCACTAGTTGCCATTTTTACATTAAGAATTTATTTAGCTTTAAATAAAAATGTTCGTGATTTAACTGTAAAAATATGATGATCTCATATCTTGGCCATATCGCCCACCCCAGTGTACATATATGTATATAGCACTGAACCCAGAGGAAATAACTCGTGTCCTTTCTGAGGGAAGCTGCTGACAGTACTGCCCAGGGAGGTGGGGGGATGGTACTTTAGTGGTGCCACTGGTAGTCCTGGGATTCAAATCCACAGCCTTCTGACTGCAGGGGCAACTCCCTAACCACCAGGCCACCAGCTGCCTTGCTGTGGAGTTAGCCTCCCTGAGTTAACTACCTTGTTGTTAGTTAACTGGGAATTGCTGGGCGAATCAGGCAGGTACTGTATCCAGAGCCTCATGCTGTGATATTTCCAGTCAGTTGTGCTGTGCTGTGCACTTGAGCTGTCTTCAGCTGGTATATTTAGCTTGTTTGAACCACTTAATGCATTGCATCAGCTCCTGCTTTTGGGTGTATGAGGAAGCCCAAACCCTCAGTAGCAGATGCAAACCTCGGGTAAAACACACGCAACAACACAACAAACCTTTATCACAATATGTATCCTATTATGAAGCTGCTTCGTTTAACTGGAACTCTGTCTCAGTCCTTACTAACGTTGATCCTGTCTGTCAACTAGAGCTCTCCACTTCTGACAGGAGTGTAACCGCCTTCTGAGTAAGCCTGTCTCAACAGAGCGTAAATAAACCAGAGCACAGGTCCTTACTCTCACCTGCCTCTCTGCACTGATGCTGATTGCAATAGCAGTATAAACACAGTAGATATTCAGTGAATCCCTATACAGTGTTAAACTAAATTGAAATAAGGACTTGTCAGGAGTGCCACTTTTGACTATATGCTTGAGTAAAATGGAATATCTACCTTGTAGCAATTGATCTTGAAGGGCTTGCTGGAATTGTGTTTTCATCTGGACCAATAAGTACTGATTTAACACTGTCATTCTTGGGAGTAATTTTTACAATTCAGGGCTCACGATTCAATACCCTCGTGATATTTTCAACCAAGTTGTTACAACGGGCTGTTGAAAGGAGGCGCAGAAGCAGACTTCCATCTTTTTTGTCTTTATTTTGGAAAACAAAGGGCGCAATGGCCAAACACAAATCTAGGAGGAACTCTGAACAGAAACACAACCTAAGGGTAGAGTGATGGAGAAGCGACAAAGGTGAACTGAAACAGAAAATATTTATAATGGTGAAGAAACTCAAAACACATAAACATTGTTATACATTGATCCCTGGCCAGCTGTGAATCCAGATTGTAAGTGGGATGCCAGGGATGAGACTAAACACAAAATTCAAAATACAAGCCCCTCTTGAGTGAGTCCAATGGCGGCCTCGACTTGGGAGGTTACAAAAGTAAGGGCAGTTACATCGAATATCATAAGTAAAAAAACCTTTTTCCATTATATGTGTTTTCTTATCAGTGAATTGTGTGTTTGGGGCACAGAATTCATCCTTATTGTATTTTTGTATGTATTTTTGCCTTACTTGAAACAGTCTCTTCACCATTTGTTGGTTTATGCAGATATTTAAAAGCTAAAACGTTGTATCTCCGCTCCAGATGGAATAAATTTAGCGTACTCTGCTATAGCGTCTGTGAGCAGGAGCTTGAGAGAACTGGAGAATTCAGAAATAAAAATTACATAAAAATCACTAATCCATCCAGAGCAGAAAGCGGTGTCAAGGTAATTTCACCCAGTTCTCCTCAGTCTTGTGTTCTACGACACTGGACTGACCCCTTACGCCTACAAATTAGGGCACATTCATAAGTGCCAAGCTGAAAAGCAACTGATTACAGTCCACGGTTAAAATGCAGCGGAAGTGTCCCCTGCAGAATTTCACCTACGGCACTGCCTGTTTTAAAAAGAAGAGAGTCGCTTAAATACACAATTTCTCTGAAATGTGTTGCCTGTTTGCTCTTTGTTTTATTTGCTTGGGGATATGGAGAGATTCATTTGTTTTTAAAGTAAGGCTGGGATGATGAGGGATTGTGAAAATTTGATAATTTGGGAGAGAATAGCTGATAAGTATCAATTAATATTGATGTTTAAAAGAGCAGTTGTTTTACTGTGTGTTCAGTGAAACATAGGGTAGTTTGTTTTTTCACACCACAGGGTTTTACTGACCTATATATTACTTATATATACTCTTACATACAGGGTCGGACATCTGGCGTATCGGTAGGGCTGTTATTTATTTATTTATTTTTTGCCCTCAGTTCACTGACAAGTTGCTCAGTTGTCTCAGTGTTTGAGCTCTCCGTGCTCGACATGTCGGCAGAATAACGTAACA
>JBBPDE010235813.1:0-12364 GCA_037974605.1 Nannopetersius ansorgii | reverse complement strand
AATGCTTTTATGAGTTGGTCCTCCTTTGCAATTTTTTCCGACACACTCCCACAATGGCTGTATATATTTGTGTGTGTGTGTGTGTGTGTGTAGAGTTGTCTAATAATATTCATATATCATTCATTCATTAACACAAACTCACAAAATGTAACCGGTGTACTTTAGACCTGTTTTGAAAATACGATCTATTCAGGGAATAACAGGTCTGAATAGATCATGTTATGTCCTTCTATGCAACTCTATGATCACACAGTCACAAGTTATTGATCTTGGTTTCCAGACACTTCAGGATCACGTGAAACAGAATCGTGTGGGGGTGAGAAATTCAGAGGGTGGGGCAAGTCTTCATCCAGTTCTGCTACAGTGGTGCCGCCATATAATCCCTTCCTCTCCTCCCTGTAAACAGTGTTCTAACACACACCCGCAGGGAGCAGCTGTACGTGTGGTGCGGCTGGAGAGGCACTAGATACTCTGAAGCCTCCCGTGAAATATGAGTGCAGGAATGTTCCTCTAGGCCATTCAGTTGCGATTACTCATCTCTCTCTCCAGAACAGGTTTTAGGCTGAAGTACGTGAGAGAGAAAGAGGACTAGAGAGGCCGATAAAGTGGCACAACCGATGAAAGTACTACAGGTTTCACAAAAAAAAAACGACACTTTTTCAGAGCTGCTGCTGTTTTATATATTAATACCTTTATTTTCCTTTCTGCATCTGTGAAATGTTCCAGAACGTTCACATCTGTTACGCAACCGACGAGAGCTTAACCCTTGGTTAATAAACAAAGCCATGGTTTGGAATGAACACACAGTATTAACTTCACTGAAATGCTGAAAGTCTTTGGCGTCAGGCACTACATTCCTCTGACATAAAGGCTTCAATTCTCATCAAATATATTAACATTTTACTTCAAGGTAAATGTAAACAAAACACAAGTGAAGAGTACGTAGCTTAACACGTGTCTCCATACAGGGCGCTGACCAGCAGACGCCCCATCGGGAGAAAACACACATTCAAAAGATAAAATAAAGGGACAAAATAAACAAAGAACGTAAGAGCGAATATTGCTTTGTTTTCCCAGCCTCCAAGGGCGTTTAATGGAGGGGAAGAAAATGACAAGAATGCTCGCCATTTATAACAGGCAGTAAAGGTGGAGCTGTAAAACCGCACAGATCAATCTGAGCCTCTGGGAGACATTCAATAGGATAGGAATGCGGTGAGATCAACTGGGCCGCGATGAGAGAGAGGGAAGGAAGAAAGGATTGTAACCTCAGTTCAGAAAGACCTTTCAACAGTGGAATAAAAGAGGCCCTCACAAAGGCAGCCAATCAGTCCATACTAGGGCTTACACAAAACGTTCTGCAGGCTATTCATTATTTTTTATTAAGTGATTCACCCAGCCATAACGCCTTACTGGGTTACTGTCTTTTGATGCCACTGCCATAATTTATGAGTAACAAATTAGTTCTTTTTTAAGAACCAGTGAAACAATGGAGGACATATCGCCCCCTACAATTCCTGTACGGAATTACAATCTGTCAGAAGGAGCGTGTGGATTGTATGAACAGTTTAGAGCACTATAGAGCAATTTTTAAGTGAGAAAATAGAAGCCATTCGTGCTGTAGTCTTTCTGAAGTTTGTTACAACTGTTTGTGAAGACTACACAGCTTAATGGTCCATTTTTATGGTAACAGCCATCGTTTTCGTCAGCTTTTTAAAGAAGTCTACTTTGCAGCTCTCCTCAAAATGGACTAGCTTCACTATATACATGAAGTGTTTGAGACTCTTTTCTTCAACGATGTTGAAACAGTGAAAGTTTCACTATGCTCTGCAGCTGGTATAGCCTACTAAAATTTCTAGTCTGGACATTCTGATACATTACACTATTGGCCTCATACTGTCTTGTCCTGTTGTATATATTGCTATAGTCTAGTTTGCCCTACTGTGTACATAATGTATCGTAATGTATAGTGCATTGTACTGCCCTGTCATGTTTAATAATACTATTAAACTCAACAGCAACAAAACTGTCAGGTCCACCTTGCACCCTGTCCTTGCAAACCACAATACTGCACAAGTACCTTGAAGAATTTACATACACAAAACTCTCTTACAAAGACCCAAAGACCAGCTTGAGCTTCACATTCGTTTAGAGAGCCGTCCACAAAAGCACAGCTTCTGGTCCTCCAGGCAGCTCTGACATCTGAAACTGCTGCATTCCTGCCCTCTCTGAAGGGGTCAGCTGCCATTTTTGTGGCTTCATTGTCTCTACAATGACTCTTGGAACTCATATGAAGATTTCTACCGCCTCAGCCTCCACGCTGTCCAGCCCGTTGAATGGGTCGAGAGCCCGAGGGGGGCGTTGCTGGATGGATTCTGTAAACAATAAAAAAGGAAAATGCTATTCAGTTCTAAATGCTGCAGACTGAAACACTTCTAGCGTTGGTAATTGACCTGGATTGGTTAATCTGAATCGAGTGTCTCTGTGACCGCTAGTCTAATCAATAGAAACTCTGGAAATGGCTGCTGCGAGGCCATTACAAAAGTTTGGATCTCTGTTTTGCAGGCTGTGTAATGGCCCATGGAGATTCCATGCATGTTTGTGTGTGTACTAACCGTGACTGGGCTCGGTGCTGGAACTTTGCTGTGTGGCTGGACTGGGAGTCGCAGGCTCGGCCTGGCCCCTGGCTTTACACGCTGCGGCCACAACATGGCACAGACGAGACACGCTGGCTGTTTGGCCACGCGCATTACTCTTCTCTGCAGCAAAATATACAAAAACACCAGTTATCACAATGGCAACAACTTCACACCTTGATGCAATGTTCAAAGCTGCTACTGGTGTAGTTCAACAGCTACCTACTGAATTATATTGACAACAGATTACACATATTAAATATATTCTTTTGATCTATGTATTCTTATATTTCCTCCATTCTATTCTACTTTATTTTTACTCTATTCCTGTAAAGGACATTGAATGACTTTTACAAATGATACTGGAATATCTAAATAAACTTGACTTCAGGATACTCACATCTAATATATACACTCAGAACCAGCCAAAACAATGACAACAAAACTCACATTTATATTATACTGGTTACTACTCATTTTAGCATCTTTGGGTACTCCTTTAATCAGATTCTGGAGTGCTTAGTGCCTTTTAAGAACAATAAAAAAGCTAAAATGTCTATTGTTTAAAATGGTAATAATAGTCTAATTTACATTATCCTAACTGGTCCCTGCTGGGACTAATACATTGTCACTTCAGTATAAAGGTTACCTACCAAATACAGATTACCTACAACGTTAACAATTGAGTGCGTACCTGTGTTCTGGGCGGGGCTTGTGTCAGATGAGGAGGCGGGGTTGACCTGGGACACGCCCTCTCCCACTTCACCCTTCTCTTGTTCCTGCTGAAGTCGCTGCTGGAGAACGCTGATCACGGCGTCCTTCTCCAGGATCTGCCCGTAAAGAGAACGGATCCTACAGAGACACGCGGAGAGAGGTTCACGCTTAAACTGCAAATCCAGTTTTTAATTGACTTTTATATTTTAGGAACAGCAATGTAACAGCAACAATATAAAGTCTCTGCCCTTATAAAAATCTGCTTATAAAGGAATCCAGGATTATTATTGGGCCTCACATTTTACTACAGTTAGATTTAATTCAACTAGGATATTTTATTATAATTAAGATTTACTTAAGAATACACAGAACACACACTGTTTACACAGAAGTATATAGCATATTTATAGCATAATATAGCATATTTTTTCAGAAAATGTTATTTTTCCAGTGAACTTTATTTTAAAAATGTGTTCTTAGGCATCATTGATTACTCTTAGTTCTAACATTCGAAATCAGTGCAGCTAAATTTTCATTACTGCACTCCCATGAGACTTCTTTGTAGTTTAACAGCTTGTACCTGTTCTCTACTTCTTGGTTCCTGAGCTCTGCTTGAGGCAAGTCTTCACTGAAACTGTTCTTGGTAGAATGACAGGGTGAGTGGTTTATTATTGTAGTGTCTCTGCAAAAGAAACAACAAAGGATCTGATCAGAGATTGATTCAGTGTGCTGAGAATACACTTAAGGTTTACTTCCAAAGGTTCTTTCACTCGTAAGACTATGGGTCAATCCACAGCATGTGATTTTGTGTATAATAGGTACCTTTGAGCAGCAGCAGTTGCGGCTGCATCCATGGCGAACTCCCTCATGGTGCTCTCCTCCAGGTACTTCTGCTCCCAGCGCGTCATGTCGGCCTCCAGGGCCAAAATCCGCTCTTCCCGCTCCCTCAGGCGCTCCAGCAGGGTAGTAGCACTCACCGAGGACGAGGAGCTAGTGGTCAGACATGCCTGGGTCTGCCTCTGTACAGAAGAGACAGAAAGATAAGCATATGAGTAATCAGGTTCCATGTGAAATCATAATTACAAAGCAAAAAGTAGCATGGAAACACAAAGGATATCATAATGTTGTGATGCACTTAAGTCTGATACTGTATGTTTGGCTTTGATATCTCCCCATCGTGTTCCATTGTGAAAAGGTCCATAATTACACAGTTACAGGTGTAATCAAGTGTTTATGGCCTAAAAGGTATGCTGCATTCAGAAAAATAATGAATTATCTACCATCAACCATAGAAAGCACACATGATGTGAGAGTAAAGTTCAACAAATCAAAGTGCAGGTATCTGTGTGTGTGTGTGTGTGTGTGTGTGTCTGCATACCTGCTGGTTTCTGAGTGTGCGTAGCTCCTGCTCCAGTCGAGTTCGCAGCTTCAGCTCTAGCCCCTCCCTCTTTTCGCATGTGGCCTGTAGCTGGGCCAGCGCCCCCTGCAGGCGCTCCACTTGCTCCACATACGCACTTTTCCTTTGGAGCTCCACCCGCAGCTGCCGGCCGTGTGCACGGACTGAACTCAGCTCTCGCTCCAGCACCTCCACCCGCTGCCGCTGAGACTCCGCTTCGCGCTCCATCCGCAATTTATTCAGCTTCTGCTCCTCAACTGAAAGACACATCACGAGACATTTATTAGAAAACGCAGACAAACCAGAGCTTTTATGAAACGGCATTAAAGTTACATTTTGGAGAAAAATCTAATTCAAACAACTTTTGCCTTTTAAAATGAAGTCCATCAGCCAAAACCGGTTTGGTGTCTGAAGTTTGCTTCTTCACTTTTGCATTAAATGCTGTATATAACCTGCGATAGCCTTGGTTGGGATGTAACTAGTAATTAAGTCTATAATAGACCAACTTGGTGTTTATTATTCAACGAATCTGCAAATGTAATTTCTTCTTTAGCTCCTCTCATTAAAAGTTACGTGTGTGAAACACGCAACTTCTTCTTTTAATTTCCAGCAACGTATTAAAATCTGTCAGAATGACAGTAAATTTTATGAGCACTACAGATTATCACAGAGATTTACTTTAGAAGTCAAACTAATCGATTATTAATGACATCCCTATAACTGAATACCGATAGCTCTAAGAAAAGCTAACTGGTGTGTTTGCCATGACCTCTCCCCGTTGATTTCCTGCTCAAAGGTGAAGAATTTGGTCTCATAATCACGAATGTCCCATTTACACAAGAGCCCGAGGAATGCAGGAGAGATGGAGGAGGAGGAGAAAAGAGGCGAGGCACCCTCCCTCTGACCCACATCCTCAAAGCCTAACATTCCTTCATCTGTTTCCCACCATTAACCCAAATTTCCCCCAATAACCCCAAGAGCCGCCACGACACTTATGAAAGACGAGTACCGGAGAACAAAGGCTGTTCTGTTCGCTAAAGATGAGTCCCCAGGGACCCTGGACAGTGCTGGACTGTCCCTCAGGATTCTTCTTTCCGGACAAAAGGTCATGCATCATGTCCAACACTCCCCCTGACCACCCTGGCGTACTAAGACGCTGTTATATGACTCAAATTCCTGAGTTAAAGAATACAAACACACTTCCTCTTCCATATGACTCAACAGAAAAGCAGCTTTCCACAGAGGTCAGGAATTCTTCCAGACAGTATACAGGTCAGTCCTAAACAATAAAGCCTGCATTTGATCAGTTCTGTAGTTCATATTTATAGGTACTGCATCATACAGTGTCAGAAACCACGTAAGTATATTAGAGATCTGACAGGTTAAGGAGAGTGGGAATAAGGCCTGCAGTATACAAATGGGTGGAATTGCTTTTTTCATTGCTTTTAGCTACATTAACTCCAGTGTTAAAGAACCGAACCTCAGACACCAAACACGTTACTCTGGTCCAAAACTAGTTCATTGTTATTTGTTGTGTTATTTAAAACACAGTTGTAACCCTCATCCTCATTGGTTTGATAGAATTCACATATAACCACTGGGAAACCCCCCCAGACACACTGATGGATTGCTAATTAAAATAGACCAGACATTCGGTTTCCGAGCAGTAGTGTTTTTCCTTCTGCATTTGCCAGTTAGTGTAGCTCCCCAAAATATTTAATTTTGGCCAAAGTGCCCTGTTTAATTCAGTATTTGTTAGTTAACCTAGTGTTATGGGTTTACCCTTGTTTACTGCTATAGTAATTATACTCACTTTGCATGAGAAGCTTGGACATGAGGTGCTGGTTTTGGTCGGCAGCTTCCACGTCTTTCGCTGCCTGAGCACTGGTGTTCTCCAGGCTGTCTGTAAGAGTGAGAATCAAACGGCACACATGAAAACTACTTGCACAAAAAAGGCTTTTTTTTTTAACTTATCTTCTGTCTATATTAACCACACAGCAACAACTAAGGTGATCTAAAGCATTAAATTAACTGCACTATGTTGTGTGTTTATTGTGCTTAGCGTTTGAATATAAATCAGTGTTTTTTACTCAGTTATTATAAGGTCTCATTGTGGTGCTATGTGTACCTTTGAGCGCCGCATTGAGTTCCTGCAGTCTCTTAACCTCCGCCATCAGCTTGTTCCTCAGCGTCTGCTCCAGAGCCTCTCTCTTCACACAGCCCTGCATCAGCGTCTCGTAGGCTTCAGATATCCGCTGGATCTCCTGCTCCAACTGTTACACAGAGAGAGGGTCAGAGATGGAGGGTGAATACTCTATCAAACACTGCGAGTGAAACCCCCCCCCCCTTACACACACCCCTGCATTGGCTTTGGAGAGAAAGGTGTGGGAACAGTCAGACAGAAATGATGAGACGCTGTATTTAAAATGGGGCGAGTTCACACAGGGCAGGGTCTCAGTCCACTGTAATTATCATTCCTTCGGAGTGAGAGAGAGTTGAGCTACACTGACGTAACCCTCTCAGAAGTTAAACACATGGCTGTGAAATAGTCTGCCTGTCAGTCAGTCCAGCTGCAGTAGTTTTAGTGACCTCATCACTTAGAACTCTTAATTTTGTAGTAAAAGTGTGCTGTACAGATAAACACATGATTAGAAGCAGTATTAGTATTGTATGGTTCTTGTCGACATATTTCACTGCGTGTTGTCTAACTATGCATGTGACAGAGAATCTTGAATCTTAACAGTAACGAGCGTTGTGATTGTTTTAGCATTATTATTATTTTATTATATATTTGTATAATAATAATTTGCATAATACTCAGCCAAGTCGATTAGCTGGCCTGCTCAGTTTGTCTCCGGATGCGACGGACTGAAAGGTGATAAGAAGCGATACGAGAGAAGGGTGTGGCTGTGTTTAATCTTACCTGGGAAGAAACCTAATTTCACGTCCAATATTCAGTATCTGACAGGGTTTTAAAATAAGCCTGAACATTTGTGAGGACTCCACAAGAGCTTTCTACAATTCTAGTACAGTTTTATATTACATGCGAATATTGTTGCTTATTTAACCTGCTTATTATCTGCCTCACCAAGGAATGAACCCAATACCACGTATGTGTTAGGTATTTTTTACATGAAAATGTATGTTTCGAAACAGCAATAAAGGAGCCCGAACCCTAAAAACTGCCAGGAGTCTACAAGAATGGAATCCGCAACAATAATAGAACAGTTTAAAAGCATAACTATTATATTGTAAAATCAATTACACTGCACACAACTAAACACAACAATGTATTTCTTTTCTTTTAAAGCTGTTTAATCAGTGTCTCAGTGTAAATCTGCATTAGTGGTCCGATGGAGTTACGCCTTTACCTTCTGAATCCTGGTGGCCTTCTCCACATGACCCTCCAGCTCCTGCCTCAGCCTCTCGTTCTCCTTCATCAGGAGCTCCATCTGGTTGCAGCCCAGCTTTAACGCCTCCCTGCCTGCAGGAGGCGCGCTCGAGAACACATGGCGTGCTTCAGGCGACGGCACAGGTGGAACAAACCTAAATGGAAAGATAAATTCTTAATGAACCCGTCAAAACATGCCCCAAGGAATTCACTCATTCATTCCAACGAGCCGCCCATTAATCAGTCACCACGAGGCACGACGTCAAAGCATGAGTGAACTGATGATGGAGGAGTCTAACTATTTCAAACTCTAAAGCTTACGGGATACGTAGGGCTGGGCAATATGATATATACCATTATTAATGTGATAAATATGTAACACTGCGCCCCTCTGAGCATATTGTGACTCGAGGAACCCAGAGGAACTCAATGTTCCACTACAAAAGGAGCAATCTATTAAATTTGATTAACTTCAACACACACTGTATCCAGTTTTAGATAACTTCCCTGAATGGAACCACTGGATCTTTTGATCACGAAATGTCATGCCTCGTATCATTTTATTATACTTTGTCCATATCTCCCACCCTTCAATGAAAAATCACGTTTAAACAATTACTATCAGTAATGGAATGTTGTGTAAACAAAGATACTGTCATACAGTGATAGATATGGCTTCTGTATGAGAGGAGTTAGTGATAAAGCGAGAAGTTTGTATGGCACACATAACGTCAAGCCAAAACCTTGTATGTCCATTTTAGTTGATTTTGTATCATTTGATATCGCCAGCTGCTTTTACATTGTGCACGAAGTTCACAACGAACAGACCAATGTCAACATTATCAAATTAATAAATGAATAACTAATAAAATGTTGCTACAAAGGTTTCCTTCGTTTGTAAACCTTGTAAAGCTCAACATGTTAGAGATATAAAGTTTAACAGTTTTTCCACTATTAAGGGAAATCGATATAGCAAAAATATGAAAATATAAAATACTACCAAGACCCTGTATTTTGGAGATGCAGAATTTTTGACCACTTTTACACTATTAAGGGAGATCAATAAAGCAAAAATATACAATTACCATTTTCAGAACACAACATTAAATTTGTCTAGACATACCAAGAATTGTGTACAACGTTATTTACTTTTATACATTACATATAACCAAACACGACTAATTTTGCTTTCAATTTGTTGAAATTTTAATTGATTTACTTTTTGAATTATTCAAGAAAAGTGAAAAGTGTAGTTGCTAAAACTAATGAAGAAGTTGGGAGGACAGTGTTGTGAATTAGATGATCCATTTATCCTGTACCTGTTGTGCTGGCTGTGGAAAGGTGGTGGAGGTGCAATGTAGAAAGGCTCGTATTCCTGAGTGGGGCTCAGCATTGTTGCCTGGGACTGAAGGGGATATGGGTACTCAAGCCAAGGGCCATGTTCATCCTTGGCCCCTTGTACCAAGTGCGGGTGCTGGTTGGTGTGGTAGCTGGATATCTGGGGGAAGCTCCCAGAGGAGATGATGGAGGCTGGGAGGGCGCCTGAAGCTTTACGCTGGAGCGACAGCTGCATCAACCGTTCACTGAGTGACCTGGCATGGCCAAGTTTCCCGTCCCACCTCTCGTCTTCATAGATCTGCATGGCACCCGGGTCGTAGTCCTTGCTAGGTTGTCCACTGTGGTACCACTGGGATGCCAAATACTGCGAGTGCGCCTTGGCTTGCTCATAAGTGGGCAACTGCTCATGGCAGTGGGGAAAGAGCTGGTAGCTTTCTGAGTGCAGGAAATCACCCTGGTGCTCCTGGCCCTGGGGCTCCTGTCTTGCAGAAAGCTTCGGAGACTGAGGTTCCTCCTGGGAGAGGCTTTCAGAAGACGACTGAGAAGATCCAGCACCTCCACTGCCACCTCCTCCTCGCCGCAAGGCCTGCTGCTGGATGGCCAGGAGGGTTCGAGTGTCCGTGGGGTTTCCATAACGAAGCTGCTCCTGGATTAGTCGGTGCAGGACTGTGCCTGAACCCTCTTCCATTCTCATTGTATTATATGAAGGTATGCACTAGGTGGAGAAGACCTGAATGGAGATCAACAGATCAAAGTCAAACACTATAATCACACTGCACACATATAATGAAGGGTTTTAAGCGAAAGACAATGCAAGATGACTGATGTAAACATACTTATCCAGCTATACAGAAAGTAAACAGACAACAGAAAGCTTCTTTGCAACTACAAAGGTCTTCATAATCAATGAATATGATATATTTTCAAAAAGTTGTTTTGGTAGAATAAGACAACGTCAAGCTTGTGTTGACAAACGGGGCACTCTTTGGTAGAATCTGACTCGATAAATCAATAAGACAAAGATTTTTAAATACAATTTTAACTTTTCCGTTCCACCTTAATTTCTACAGAAGGTCCATAACAGCCAAAATGACCAAATAAATTAAAGTCCAAAAAACGGATTAAAAAGAGTCCCTCCTAAACTATTTCTCTTCTACATACTTCTGATATCAATCTGAACTCAAATGTCTTGTACTTGGAGCCAACATACCTGATTTAATCCTGTTTTAAACATTAGAAATACAGGCAGACATCACTTTACCAGACGAGAACTCGCCATTAAAGTGACTTTATTTTGAAAAAGCCTTAACCTACCTTGCTTATTCTTTCACTTCGGCTAGAAGCTGTTGCTCTCCGTGTGTTTAGGCCTGAGCTGTCCAGGTCCTTGTTGTAAATGTATGTTTATTTCATTTTCTCTCTGTACACTCCGTCTTGCTCCACAGCTCCAGCGCGACTGAGAGCTGCACGAGTGAATCATTTCCTTTTAGACCGCTTCATTGCAGCGAATCGGTTGAAATGCGTCACATGTTTAAATGAACGGAGCGTTTTTGTCTGTAGCCCTTTTTGTGGCATTTATGAAATGTTTAGGAATATTTTATTGTCTGGATATTGTTAATACAACTGAAATAACAGCACAACTGTATGTGGAAGTGAAGGAAAACGAAACAGCTCTTGATTAGTGACCTGAATGAATCGTTGATTCGTAGAATCGTAAATTGAATCGACACTCCACATCCTCGCGCGCGGCTGAGCCTGGAATGTTAGGAATGGAATTCACGCGCCCCCGAGATCAAAGGGGGAGGGGAGGGGGAGGGGTTACCACAGTTCACCAGCATTTCCCTTTTTTCACTAATTACTTGCCTTACACAAATTACTTTACATTTACTTACGACCAAGCGTTCTATTTATCTTCTTTAAAATAGAAACAATCATACTACTGTTCTTTTTGTTTAATTTGTTTATTTTCTTACTATTTTCCTGTAAGTGAATAATACGTTTGTCCTCATTAATCTTGATTGGCAAAAATAATCATATATATATATATATATATTATTATGAACCTTGTATTTTTTTTTGTTTCCTTGGATAATAATAACAACAATAATAACAATGTTAATCATCATAGTAATCATAATAGCAATGGTGACTATTGTTCTCACTGTACATGTGTAAAATATTTACCCATAGTTTACCTGCCGCATTATTTCTATTATTGCCATTATTCCAACTACTTTTATAAACAACAACGATGATGATGATAATGATTGTTCTTCATATTATTATATCATTATTTCTAGTCATAGTAATAGTAATAATCACAGCAATAGTAATAATGTCTCTGGTGGCAGGTAAACTACAGGTAAATAATACACATTGTACAGTAGGTATGTCTGTCAGTCTAGTTCTGTCTACCTGTATTAAAGTCACCTGTTTATTATGGTGCAGTTCCATTTGCGCAGCCAAAACAACTCATTCATTGAGGCCTGGACTCCATCAAGATGTCAGCAGTTTGTGAGGTGGGGCCTCCAATGAGTCAGACTAGTTTGTCCAGCTTATCCCACAGATGGTCCATCAGATTGAGATCTTAGGAATTTGGGATGAGACAAGAGCTCTTTGTGATGTTCCTCAAACCGTTCCTGAACAGTGTTTGCAGGGTGGGGGGGAATTATCTCGCTGAAAGAGGCCACTGGCATCAAGGAACACTGATCCCATGAAGGAGTGAACTTGGTCTGCAGACATGTTTAGGTAAGAGAGTAACGTCCACATGAATGCAGGACCCAAGGCTCCCCAGTGGAACCCCTTGCACCCCCCTGTGTGTGTGTGTGTGTGTGTTGGAAGTGCAGTAGTGTGTGTGTGTGTGTGTGTGTGTATGTGTGTGTTGTGAGTGCAGTA